>CM046385.1:23451577-23475947 GCA_025413485.1 Ficus microcarpa
CTTTCCCGATTTTAACGCTGAGGCGTGTCACGCTTGCACCTCGCTAGCGGACCCACGAACGTGGCTACCGGCCAAACTTTTCGCCTCACTTGTTCTGGAAACGAACACCTTAAGTAATTTCTTCGCGCCATGGACTTCGGGTGCGATCATACCAGCACTAATGCACCGGATCCCATCAGAACTCCGCAGTTAAGCGTGCTTGGGCGAGAGTAGTACTAGGATGGGTGACCTCCTGGGAAGTCCTCGTGTTGCACCCCACTTTTTGCTCTTGTGATTTTCTTATTCGTTTTTTTTCTTTCCCGATTTTAACGCTAAGGCGTGTCACGCTTGCACCTCGCTAGCGGACCCACGAACGTGGCTACCGGCCAAACTTTTCGCCTCACTTGTTCTGGAAACGAACACCTTAAGTAATTTCTTCGCGCCATGGACTTCGGGTGCGATCATACCAGCACTAATGCACCGGATCCCATCAGAACTCCGCAGTTAAGCGTGCTTGGGCGAGAGTAGTACTAGGATGGGTGACCTCCTGGGAAGTCCTCGTGTTGCACCCCACTTTTTGCTCTTGTGATTTTCTTATTCGTTTTTTTTCTTTCCCGATTTTAACGCTAAGGCGTGTCACGCTTGCACCTCGCTAGCGGACCACGAACGTGGCTACCGGCCAAACTTTTCGCCTCACTTGTTCTGGAAACGAACACCTTAAGTAATTTCTTCGCGCCATGGACTTCGGGTGCGATCATACCAGCACTAATGCACCGGATCCCATCAGAACTCCGCAGTTAAGCGTGCTTGGGCGAGAGTAGTACTAGGATGGGTGACCTCCTGGGAAGTCCTCGTGTTGCACCCCACTTTTTGCTCTTGTGATTTTCTTATTCGTTTTTTTTCTTTCCCGATTTTAACGCTAAGGCGTGTCACGCTTGCACCTCGCTAGCGGACCCACGAACGTGGCTACCGGCCAAACTTTTCGCCTCACTTGTTCTGGAAACGAACACCTTAAGTAATTTCTTCGCGCCATGGACTTCGGGTGCGATCATACCAGCACTAATGCACCGGATCCCATCAGAACTCCGCAGTTAAGCGTGCTTGGGCGAGAGTAGTACTAGGATGGGTGACCTCCTGGGAAGTCCTCGTGTTGCACCCCACTTTTTGCTCTTGTGATTTTCTTATTCGTTTTTTTTCTTTCCCGATTTTAACGCTAGGCGTGTCACGCTTGCACCTCGCTAGCGGACCCACGAACGTGGCTACCGGCCAAACTTTTCGCCTCACTTGTTCTGGAAACGAACACCTTAAGTAATTTCTTCGCGCCATGGACTTCGGGTGCGATCATACCAGCACTAATGCACCGGATCCCATCAGAACTCCGCAGTTAAGCGTGCTTGGGCGAGAGTAGTACTAGGATGGGTGACCTCCTGGGAAGTCCTCGTGTTGCACCCCACTTTTTGCTCTTGTGATTTTCTTATTCGTTTTTTTTCTTTCCCATTTTAACGCTAGGCGTGTCACGCTTGCACCTCGCTAGCGGACCCACGAACGTGGCTACCGGCCAAACTTTTCGCCTCACTTGTTCTGGAAACGAACACCTTAAGTAATTTCTTCGCGCCATGGACTTCGGGTGCGATCATACCAGCACTAATGCACCGGATCCCATCAGAACTCCGCAGTTAAGCGTGCTTGGGCGAGAGTAGTACTAGGATGGGTGACCTCCTGGGAAGTCCTCGTGTTGCACCCCACTTTTTCTCTTGTGATTTTCTTATTCGTTTTTTTTCTTTCCCGATTTTAACGCTAAGGCGTGTCACGCTTGCACCTCGCTAGCGGACCCACAACGTGGCTACCGGCCAAACTTTTCGCCTCACTTGTTCTGGAAACGAACACCTTAAGTAATTTCTTCGCGCCATGGACTTCGGGTGCGATCATACCAGCACTAATGCACCGGATCCCATCAGAACTCCGCAGTTAAGCGTGCTTGGGCGAGAGTAGTACTAGGATGGGTGACCTCCTGGGAAGTCCTCGTGTTGCACCCCACTTTTTGCTCACGTAATTTTCTGATTCGTTTTTTTTCTTTATCAATTTTAACGCTAAGGCGTGTCACGCTTGCACCTCGCTAGCGGACCTACGAAAGTGGCTACCTGCTAAACTTTTCGCCTCACTTGTTCTAGGAAACGAACACCTTAAGTAATTTCTTCGCGCCATGGACTTCGGGTGCGATCAAACCAGCACTAATGCACCGGATCCATCAGAACTCCGCAGTTAAGCGTGCTTGGGCGAGAGTAGTACTAGGATGGGTGACCTCCTGGGAAGTCCTCGTGTTGCACCCCACTTTTTGCTCTTGTGATTTTCTTATTCGTTTTTTTTCTTTCCCGATTTTAACGCTGAGGCGTGTCACGCTTGCACCTCGCTAGCGGACCCACGAACGTGGCTACCGGCCAAACTTTTCGCCTCACTTGTTCTGGAAACGAACACCTTAAGTAATTTCTTCGCGCCATGGACTTCGGGTGCGATCATACCAGCACTAATGCACCGGATCCCATCAGAACTCCGCAGTTAAGCGTGCTTGGGCGAGAGTAGTACTAGGATGGGTGACCTCCTGGGAAGTCCTCGTGTTGCACCCCACTTTTTTCTCTTGTGATTTTCTTATTCGTTTTTTTTCTTTCCCGATTTTAACGCTAAGGCGTGTCACGCTTGCACCTCGCTAGCGGACCCACGAACGTGGCTACCGGCCAAACTTTTCGCCTCACTTGTTCTGGAAACGAACACCTTAAGTAATTTCTTCGCGCCATGGACTTCGGGTGCGATCATACCAGCACTAATGCACCGGATCCCATCAGAACTCCGCAGTTAAGCGTGCTTGGGCGAGAGTAGTACTAGGATGGGTGACCTCCTGGGAAGTCCTCGTGTTGCACCCCACTTTTTGCTCACGTAATTTTCTGATTCGTTTTTTTTCTTTATCAATTTTAACGCTAAGGCGTGTCACGCTTGCACCTCGCTAGCGGACCTACGAATGTGGCTACCGGCTAAACTTTTCGCCTCACTTGTTCTGGAAACGAACACCTTAAGTAATTTCTTCGCGCCATGGACTTCGGGTGCGATCATACCAGCACTAATGCACCGGATCCCATCAGAACTCCGCAGTTAAGCGTGCTTGGGCGAGAGTAGTACTAGGATGGGTGACCTCCTGGGAAGTCCTCGTGTTGCACCCCACTTTTTGCTGTTGTGATTTTCTTATTCGTTTTTTTTCTTTCCCGATTTTAACGCTGAGGCGTGTCACGCTTGCACCTCGCTAGCGGACCCACGAACGTGGCTACCGGCCAAACTTTTCGCCTCACTTGTTCTGGAAACGAACACCTTAAGTAATTTCTTCGCGCCATGGACTTCGGGTGCGATCAAACCAGCACTAATGCACCGGATCCAATCAGAACTCCGCAGTTAAGCGTGCTTGGGCGAGAGTAGTACTAGGATGGGTGACCTCCTGGGAAGTCCTCGTGTTGCACCCCACTTTTTGATCTTGTGATTTTCTTATTCGTTTTTTTTCTTTCCCGATTTTAACGCTGAGGCGTGTCACGCTTGCACCTCGCTAGCGGACCCACGAACGTGGCTACCGGCCAAACTTTTCGCCTCACTTGTTCTGGAAACGAACACCTTAAGTAATTTCTTCGCGCCATGGACTTCGGGTGCAATCATACCAGCACTAATGCACCGGATCCCATCAGAACTCCGCAGTTAAGCGTGCTTGGGCGAGAGTAGTACTAGGATGGGTGACCTCCTGGGAAGTCCTCGTGTTGCACCCCACTTTTTGCTCACGTAATTTTCTGATTCGTTTTTTTTTTTATCAATTTTAACGCTAAGGCGTGTCACGCTTGCACCTCGCTAGCGGACCTACGAAAGTGGCTACCTGCTAAACTTTTCGCCTCACTTGTTCTAGAAACGAACACCTTAAGTAATTTCTTCGCGCCATGGACTTCGGGTGCGATCATACCAGCACTACTGCACCGGATCCCATCAGAACTCCACAGTTAAGCGTGCTTGGGCGAGAGTAGTACTAGGATGGGTGACCTCCTGGAAAGTCCTCGTGTTGCACCCCACTTTTTGCTGTTGTGATTTTCTTATTCGTTTTTTTTCTTTCCCGATTTTAACGCTGAGGCGTGTCACGCTTGCACCTCGCTAGCGGACCCACGAACGTGGCTACCGGCCAAACTTTTCGCCTCACTTGTTCTGGAAACGAACACCTTAAGTAATTTCTTCGCGCCATGGACTTCGGGTGCGATCAAACCAGCACTAATGCACCGGATCCAATCAGAACTCCGCAGTTAAGCGTGCTTGGGCGAGAGTAGTACTAGGATGGGTGACCTCCTGGGAAGTCCTCGTGTTGCACCCCACTTTTTGATCTTGTGATTTTCTTATTCGTTTTTTTTCTTTCCCGATTTTAACGCTGAGGCGTGTCACGCTTGCACCTCGCTAGCGGACCCACGAACGTGGCTACCGGCCAAACTTTTCGCCTCACTTGTTCTGGAAACGAACACCTTAAGTAATTTCTTCGCGCCATGGACTTCGGGTGCGATCAAACCAGCACTAATGCACCGGATCCATCAGAACTCCGCAGTTAAGCGTGCTTGGGCGAGAGTAGTACTAGGATGGGTGACCTCCTGGGAAGTCCTCGTGTTGCACCCCACTTTTTGATCTTGTGATTTTCTTATTCGTTTTTTTTCTTTCCCAATTTTAACGCTGAGGCGTGTCACGCTTGCACCTCGCTAGCGGACCCACAAACGTGGCTACCGGCCAAACTTTTCGCCTCACTGTTCTGGAAACGAACACCTTAAGTAATTTCTTCACGCCATGGACTTCGGGTGCGATGTGAGATCTAGTTTTTCATGTGACTAGCTTCTGTAAAGACTTGAATGTAAATAGTACATGCGATTTCATGAAAAAGCTTGTTTCAGAGCTCTAATATGTGTTATGAATTTTTATAGCTTAATAAAACTCAAAAATGACTGTTCGAAGAAGCAAATAGCCTTTTTGAACAATAAGAAGTGAAACAGACTCGATTCCACAAAAGTCAAAATTTTGACCGAAAAAGTCAACTGTTGACCGAAAAGTCAAAGTTGGACCAAAATGGCCGAAATTATGACGGAGGAATTTTAAGATCTGCGTTTTACGAAAAATAATGCAGGAACTAATTTTTATGACAGTTAAAAACTAAAACCACCTTAGAAAAATCAAGCACGCCACAGTAAGTCACGAGGCAGAAGGATTTGAGAAAAGATCTTCAATCCGATTTTTTTGACTGAAATTATGAAAAATCCAAACTGTAAAATAATTATTACAGTATTGGAATTTAAATTTTTACAGTCAAAGTTTCAAAGATTTTTATCCAAACAAGCCCTAAAATTTAAGATATCTCACAAAGAAATTAATATTTTATTCAAAGTGAGATGTGTTGGACCAATCACAAGATGACACCTAGCCTTGCCAACTCACCATGAGTTGTCTTGCATTTCCTCCACCCTCCATAGAATTCGGACACCTTGCAAGCTAGAAGTCCAAAATTTGAAAAATTTGGGGCCAAAATCCTATTCTCAAAAGTCCTCCAAGTTGTCTATAAAAGGGGGGCTGATCTCTCTATTCATTTTAAAGAAAAAATGCAGCCAAACTCTTGAAGTTTTTCAGCTCAAAAATCCGAGAGAAAGGGAGAGAGTGATCGGAAAAATTTTCCAAGTCCAAGCCATTCTTCTTGCTTCGGGTAGCTAGGAAACCGAGTGGAAGAAAAAGAAAAAATTTTTCTGCAGCCAAACAGTCTTGTTGCCGTGGGTTTGGAGCAGGGGAAACACAAGGGAAAACCAAAATTTTGGGGTAGAAATTAGGGTTTAAGGTTCGGGTTTGTCTAGTGAGCAAGAGAGTGAGATTTGATGCAAGTTTTGGAGCTTGATTTCAACTCCAAGCAGCCTTCGGGTTTGAGTGAGAAAAGGGAGAAAAAAATTCAGATTTGGGGCTAGTCTTTCTTGAGTAGCCGAGCAAGGTGAGGAGACCACGAAGGAACCAAAAATCTGATTTTTGGTGCGTGGGGAGTGAGCAGCCGAGCCCTTGAACCAAAGGGAGCAAGCAGATTTTTTTTTGGGTCATCCAAACCCTAAGCCGAAAATCCCATCTTGTGAGGTAAAATTTTTAAAAGCTTTTCACAAGTTTAAATGAGTTTTTAAGCATGTGATTTACGTGTATTTCATGCAAAAATCGTGTAAGAGCATAAGCTCCTATATGTGTTTTGATGGCTGCCTCATATGTGCTTGTGTGCTTAGTGTTTGGTTAGGTTGATTCTAGGTGTGGTTTGGTTTATGTTTATGCTCATAAATTATGCTATGTGCTTGATATGCTAGATTGGCATGTTAGGGTTTGATGTAGGTAATATGTCCCCAAATTAGGTTTATTAGTTTTATGCATGTATGTTGTGTTTTTATGAACCAAAATGCATGAATGGTGTGATGTATGTTTAGCTAGTGGATATGCAACCCTAGGATTAGGAGTTCGGATTTTTGGGTTGCAAAGATCACATGGGCTGTATGATAGGGTTAAGGGACGTTAGAATGCGCTGCATGTTTGATGATTATCTCCCGATGTGGGCGGTCGAGTTAGAACCCGCGACATAGGACGTAACAAGAAATGTAAGAACCAAAACATGCTCTCGGGTTCCAGGGAGCTGTTTCGGTAAAACACGGATTACAGGCCTTTAGAGGCCGAATGGGCAAAAAGTTAAAACACGAAAGTTGTAGACTAGGTTGTTTCCTAGCGGCCACCGCGGCCAGTTTTCCAAAATAAGGCTCCAACAGCCTTCTTTTTCAAGGAAACCCGATAGAGGTCTGTAAGACTCGGTTTTCAAAGTTAAACTCGTTTTCAATTAAAAACTGGTACCAATCGGTACAGAATCAGAAATTTCTCAAAACATGAAAGTTTTAGAACTCTTTGAGGGCTAGAACTTTCGTGAAGAAAACATTTTCAAATTCGAAAGCGATTTGTAACTATAAATTGAACTGCCAAAACTGCGCAGGAATTCAAGAGTTTCTGTGCATGATTTTATAGAACCCTATAGGAAAAACGTTTTTCGAGTTAATCACGTTATTTCAAGTATGGAAACTGTCCCAAAAGCAGTTTCCGACCCCCAAATGATTTATGAAATTATAAGGCAGGATTTACGAATTTTTACGAAAAAGTTGATAAGAATAAGTTTTAAATGCTAAGTGTTTTTATGAAGAAAGAAAGGTAAGTTAAGGTTTTCAAAGAAAATGGTTTCTAAGTTAAGGTTTTCAAAGTAAATGGATTTTAAGCTAAGTATTCAAGACAATGTTAAGACGCATGATAACCGGGAAATTATACCCGAGTTATCGGGACTTAGTTCCCACAATTCCTCAAGTAAGCCGAATAGAGATTCACGTTAAGGATCACAAGGGTTAACCTTGGTTGACCCATACATTGTTGATCAAAGCCCAAGGGTTGATGTTAATCTAACCCAACATGTTTATGAATGGGCCAAGTGTTTAAGAAGGATATCCAACATATCTTTTTAGATCACGATACATGATCTATAAGACTACTAAGGTAGTCACCCTTATGTATGCATGGTTTATGTTAGGGGGGACATATCACCGAAAACCCACATGATGTAGATTAGAAATCTCACGAACGTCCTTCGATTGAGCAGGAGGGATTCTGCAATTAAAGCTCGAAGAGGAGTAAGACAAGCAGCACAAGGATAGACGGTAAGTACAACACCGTCTACAGCATAAGCTACTAGTATATATTACTAGATGTCTATGATGTGTTATGTGCTATGTGTTAGTTAACATGTATGCAATATAATTATGTTATGAATATGATTATTATGCTAGGGCATAAATAATAGAATCAAAAAGGTGACAACAGAATGTATGTTCACTAATAGTAAGAATAAGTAAGTTAATAAGCGATGTGTCGTACCACCCACGCCAGGTTGGGTTGGACTGTGGATTGAGTTGGATAAGGTTTGGCCGCCCCAACCGATTCATAGTCGCGCGCCGGTTACGAACACACGAGGTAAGGGCCCATAATGAGTAGAGATAAGAAAGCATAATATGGTCAATACTTGCTATGTGTATTTCCTGTTTATGCTATATTTTCTTTACGGCTTAAGAGTTGTACTTACTGAGCTCTAGCTCACTGTTTGAGTTTATGCTGTAGGTAAGGAACCAGCTATATGAAAAAGATGCAAGGTGGAGTAGCGAGCCAAGGGACTGTGAATGAGTGGATTATGGGTATCGCTACGTGTTTTGTGGTTTTTATGTAAATTATGAACTATTTTATATTAACCGGTAATTAATATACTAGTATGTAAAAACAGTATGACTTTATGTTCATAGTGTTTTGTCAATGCTATAAAAAAAAAAAAAAAAAAAAAATTTCCGCTGTATTTTCAAACAATGGGTTTAAGTTTATTTTACGAATGTATGTTAAGTAAGCAAGGTAACGGCCTACGCTAGGTGGGGCGTTACAAGGTTTGGTATCAGAGCGGTTCCCTTGCGACACGAAATTCACAGTTACCTGACTTCGCCTCCATCATTGCAAGTAAGTTTAGATTTCTTTCTTATATGCTATATGGTTTTATGCTATAGCGTTTATGGTTATGTTACGTGATATAGACGCGGTACCATGGACACGACACAAGTGAAGAGGGATCGGGATGCCGTAGTTTCCTTCTACCGATCGCAGCCTCAGTACTTCGACAGCACTAGACGATCAGTATCGATCAGCATATGGCTTCATGATATGGAGCAGATCTTCACGATGTGCCACATCGAGGAGCACTTACAGGTCACCCTAGCCAGCCGATGTCTGATTGGTGATGCTAGGATATGGTGGGTTACATTAGGAGAGCCGCAGCTACCTAGCCGTACGTGGGCACATTTCCGTGCAGCTGTAGTGAACAGATATGGTCCACTTCCAGCACGAGGAGCTGATGAGCCGATGCGTGATCCTGCGATATATAAGGATATGCGACTTACTCGCTATCAGATGATGTCACAGGACTGGCACGCCTATCCAGGGGAGACTATGGTCCATTATTGCTGGAGATTCCAGGAGACGATGCTTCCTTACATTCCCCAGGATATACCAGAGCCCGAGTTGTAACGCCCCACCTAGCGTAGGCCGTTACCCTTGCGTACATACATTCATTCATACTTAAACTTACTTACTTACTTAGCTTGGAAAACACAGCGGAAATTTTTTTTTTATACACAAAACTATGTACATAATTTAAAACATTGTTTTTAAGTAAAGCATATTAACTATTACTTATAAAACTTTTCTTGTCTCTTTTAAGTATATACCACTCAAAAATGCGTAGCGGCTCCATATACCACGATTTTACATTGCTTGACCCGCTACTCCCCACCGCATCACCATCAGCTGACTGGCGACTTACCTACAGCACAAACTTAAAACAATGAGCTTGAGGCCCAGTAAGTACAACTCCTAGGCCGTAAAACAAATAACAACAATACAACATTAAAAACACACAATAACATAACCTAACATAACATAACATACTACATAACATACATACATACATACATACATAGCATACATACATAGCATACATACATACCTACATACATAGCATACATACATAGCATACATACATACCTACATACATAGCATACATACATGTAGCACATAGCATGCATAGACCATCTTATGCTTTATTATTTTTCTTTATATCTCATGGGCCCTTAATCTACGTGTTCGAATCCGGCGCGCGACTAATGAATTGTCTGGGGCGGCCAAACCAATCCAGATCAATCCACAGTCCGACCCGACCTGATGCGGGTGGATCGACACGGTCCTTTTTTTCTTACTTGATATTATTTACGTGTGAACAAACACTTCTTATGTCATGTTTCTACTTAGCTTCTTGCTTATCTTTTCTTAGCATATATCTACACACTTAGCATTTTTCATGTTGCATTCATGAATACATAGCACATCACACAAAGCACATCATCGAGTCTAATAGTCTAATCCTATTAGCTTGTGCTGTAGACGGTGTTGTACTTACCGTCTATATTTCAGTTGTTACGCAGATCCTCGTCCAGCTTCCGCTGAAGAACTCCTCCTGCTCCATTGAAAGTCGTACGTCAGACTTCAACTCCATTTCTATCGTATGTTGGTATTAACCAACATTCATGCGGGTTTTCGGCTATATGTCCCCCTAACTTAAAGCCTCTTGTAACCCATAGGGTTACGTTTGAAAAACTTTTCCGTATACTTAGCCCATTCATAAAAATATCGGGTTAGGTCGAACACCTTCCCTTGGGTTTATATAAAACTTGTTTTGTGAACTTAGGCCCATATACAAGCGTATCGGGTTAGGTCGAAACCTACCCTAGGGCCTTACATAATTTCCTTATTGGTCAACCGAGGTCAACCTTTTAATGAGCTAAAGTCAACCCTGTCGGGTCAACTCTGGGCTTTGGGGTGAAGCCCGGTAACTCGGGGTCGGAATCCCGGCTACCTTGCGTTCTATAATTTTCTTTCAAAACTTAGCTTAAAAATCTCTTTCTTTAAAAAAACTTGAACTTAGAAATCCTTTGCTTAACACTTAGCTTAAAACTTGCTAACTTTCTTTATAAAATTTTCGTGAATCTTGGCCTAAATTTTCATAAAATGGTTGAGGGTCGGAAACTGCTTTTGGGACAGTTTCCGTGCTCGAAATAATGTTTTAGGTCCGAAAATACATTTTTTCCTAGTTGGTTCTACAAAATTGGTGTACAGGATTATGTTGAACCCTGCACCGTTTTCAGGTTTTAGCTTATAGTTAAAAATCTATTTCGATTTTGAGAAAACTTTCTTCATGAAAGTTCTAGCCCTCAAAGAGTTCTAAAACTTTCATGTTTTACACTTTTTCTAATTCCTTACCGTTTGGTGTCAGTTTTAAATCCAAACCGAGCTTAACTTGAAAACTGGGTCTTCTGACCCACCTACGGTTTTTCGTGTAAAAGTAGGCCTTTGGAGCCTTATTTTGGCAAAGTGCCCGCGTTACCCCCTAGGAAACAGCCTAGTCTACAACTTTCGTGTTTTACGTTTTGGCCAATTCGGCCTCTATCTCCCAACTGGGACGTTTTCCCGAGACTGCTCCCAGGGAACCCGAGAGACAGTTTCGGTTTTTAGATTCATTGATTACGGCCTAAGTCGATGGTTCTAGCTCGACCGCCCACTGCGGGAGTTAGGTTCAATTCATGCAGCGTGTCTAGCGTTCTCTCACGGCTAACTAAGCCAACTCACGTGCTCGTGCAACCCGTCAAACCGAGCCTAAATTGCCTAGGGTTGCACGGTTCCACTAACCAAGCATGCATCAACTTTTCTAGCAACCTAGCATCATACAATCCATGGCATACAACAACATAAAAATCTGACCTATGGGGACATAAAGCCTCAATCAACCCTAGCATGCTTCTAGCACAAAATCAAGCATAAACCAAGCATAAAAATTTCATGCACACACACATAAACTCTCGGCTGCACACACACACAAACACACGGCCACAAGCAACCATAGGGCAGCAAATTTAAACCAACCATGGGCTTAAGCCCTTACAACTTTTTGGCTGAAAAATAAACATAAATCAAAGCTTTAAAACTCAATTTAAAACTTGAGAAATCGTTTTAGGGTTTACCTCAAAGGTTGGTGGATTTTCGGCCCTTGGTTTTGGACAAACCGAAATGGCTCCTATGGTCTCCCTTGGTTTCCTAGTTCACGGCTGCAGCTCCTAGTGCACCAAGCACCAAGATTTTTGGTTCCCTTGGCTGCTCCTTGCTACCCTCGGCCACACAAGCTCACTTGGCCCAAACTGAAAATTTTTTTCCTCTTTCTTTCTCACAAACCCGTGGCTGTCTTAGAAGCAAAATCAGCCTCTAAAACTTACCCAAAAGTCACCCTCTTGGTCTCCTAGATCACCCGAACCTTTGGCTCACTTTTTCCTCTTAATTTTTCAGCCCTTCCTCTCGGTTTTCCTGCACCAAAACCCACGGCAAAGGGGCTGGTTTTGGCTGCCAGAATTTCTCTTTCCCTCTCCCACGGTTTCCCTAGCTACCCGAAGGGTGGAGATGAAGTTGGCTCACTAAAAATTTTCTGAACTCCCTTTCTCCCTCTCACGGTTTTGGTTGTGCAGAATTTTTGCAAGAGGTTTGTTAAGTTTTGTGAATAAAATGGGATAAAAGCTTGTCTATTTATAGAGTTCTTTGAAGGAACTTCCAAGAACAAATTTTTTTGTTCTAGCTCTTGTGCTTGCCGACCAAGCAAAGGGGAAATGGAGACCATCTATTAATGAGTTGTCAAGGGGGGTATGTGTCACTTGTTAATTGGGCCACCACACCAATGGATAAGAACAAAAGTTTGTTCTAGAAATTCTTGAACCAAAAACTGGGTTTTTCGACTGAAAATCTTGAAATGTCGAGTTCAAAAATTTAAATTCCAATACTGTAAATATTATTTTACAGATTTTGGATTTTTGACGTGCCGTCGTAAAATCGGGTCGAAAAATCTTTTTCTTGTTTTCTCAAACCCTTTTCGCGCTACGAGCTTAGAAAAATCGCCGGATTTGAAAAACGAGTAACCGAAGTCTCGGTTTCATTATCTGTTAATAATACTGAGTTTCGGCAATCTTTTGCGTGAAAAACTGATCTTAAAATTCATGATTCTCAATTTCGACCATTTTGGTCAAACGTTGACTTTTCGGGTCAACCGTTGACTTTTCGGCCAAAATTTTGACTTTTCATAAAATGATCAGTTTTCACTTCTTATCGTCCGAAAAATCAGTTTTGAGCCTTTTCAGGCTATAAAAACCCACAAAACATATCTGAAAGTTCTGGACCGAACTTTACTCATAGAATTACATAACTGCACATACATTAATTCTCTACAAGAATTAGCAACATAGAAACCAGATATTACACGAGTTACAGGCGTTGATGCTCCTACGGAATGGAGTACCGACACACATCAGACAGTCAGTACCATCACCCCGCCGTGAGATGACCGTTGGTAGCTACACCGATGACATACTAGCAGCGGAGACGACAGCTCAGACCGTACCTGCTGCTGATCATGCAGATGAGGCCCAGGATCCCGTTGCTGACGATGCTGGAGATGAGGATCCGCAATATGAGGTAGGGCCCGAGGATCCGCAGTATGAGGTCGGACCCGAGGAGCCATTACCAGAGATGCCTGCCCAAGAGGCAGAGGACCCGATGGACGAGGAGAACACTTCTGACGACGATGTTATACCGATAGATCCACCGGAACAGGAAGACCCTCCCGTTGTCGACATTTCCAGTGACGATGAGGACGACATGGACGACGAGGATGATCCAGAGGAGTTTCCACTTGATGATCCCGATGAGCCAGCGGATGATGATGCGCCTGCACCTGTAGTAGTTCTTTCCGATACCGATACGTCCGCGAGCACCCTCGACGACACTAGTTAGACTAGGGCCGATTTCGCTTTTTGTTTTTCTTTTGTTAGGACGATTATAGTATATGTATTCGGATATTAGGTTGTACACATATGTAGGATGAGAAAGTGTTAGACACTTCCATCCGAAGTTCTGCCCGTAAATATGTAAATATGTACAGTACGATGTATTTTGAAGTATATAAGATATGATGATGTACTTTTGCTCATTGTACAAAAAGAGACCGTGTGTTCACGGGATATATGAAAGTTATGTTATGATGTTACATGTTATGTCAAGTATGTATGAAGTATGATGATATGATGTTATGTTATGATATGTTATGATATGATAAGTATGCTGATGTGATGATATGTATGAAATGTATGATAAGTTTATTAGCTTATGATAATGCCTGTTTCCTATAGTAGGAAGATAAGCATGGTACGAACAAGAGGCAACGCAGCCGCAGATCCGCCTCAGCCGGATCTAGTGACTCTTATGACGAACTTGCAACAGCAAATGCTGCAGCAACAACAAGAAATGGCTAGATTCCGCGAACAGTTAGAACGTATGAATCCAGCACCCCCAGCACAAGCAGCTCCACAGCCAGTGCCTCCAGTGGTACCTCAGGTACCTAATGTTCAACCGGAAGTCCCTCCGTATGTTCCAATGGCACCAGCTGCCATGCCGGTAGATCCGCCAGCGATACGAGAAGACCTGCTATATGAACGTTTCAGAAGGATGAAGGCACCCGAGTTTGAGGGGCCTACAGATCCAATGGCCGCGGATAATTGGCTGATAGATATCCAGGTCATCTTAGATTTCATGAGGCTGACAGAGCAGGAGAAGGTACTATGCGCATCCTTCGCTCTTAAGAAGGACGCGAGACATTGGTGGATTACGGTACAGATGAGGAGAGACGTTACTGCTATGTCCTGGCAAGACTTTGAGTACGAGTTTCGCTCGATGTACTATAACAGAGAAGTCCTTGCCGTACAACAGGACGAGTTTATAAACTTCCGCCAGGGATCTATGACAGTTCTGGACGCCATCAGAAGATTCGAGCAACTGGCTCGCTTATGTCCAAAACTGGTACCGAATGAAGAGGAGAAGGTGCGACTGATGATGAGAATGTTCCGCACGGACATTGCGAAGCAAGTCAGTGCCGGCAGTAGTCCACCTGAAACAGTGTCAGACTGTGTCAGTAGAGCCGTCAGGGCTGAGTACTGGATTAATCGGGACAAGGAAGCTAGAGCCCAGATTTTCAAGTCCAGGAAGGAAGAGAAGTCTGCTGCTAAGTCGACACAACCTCGACAGAATACGGAAGCGAATAATAGAGGACAAGCAAGCAACCCCGGACAGAGTCCCAAGCAATCTGGGAAGAACAAACGGAAGGGAAATTTTAACAACCAGGGGCAACAGAAAAATTTCCAACAGAAGAGAAGTAACCGGGGAAATGATGGCAACAATGTCTCCTACCCTGCATGTGAGACTTGTGGGAAGAAACACCCAGGAGTCTGTAGGAAGGGATCCAATGCTTGCTATATCTGTGGTAAAGAGGGACATTTTGCGAAGAACTGCCCTCAGAATAACCAGCAACCTCAGTATCAAAATTAGCAACCACAGTATCAGAATCGCAATTCCAACCAACGGCAGATACACGCAGTACAAGCTAGATTGGAAGGACCTGCGACAGTGATAGGTAGATTGGAAGCCCCAGAACCCCAAGCGAGGATCTATGCCTATACGAAGGGAGATGCGGAAGCTGGAACATCACATGTGGTGACAGGTCAGATCTCTATCGCCACTTATGATGTGATTGCACTTTTCGATTCTGGCGCTACGCATTCGTTCATATCCTTGGAACTTGCTCAGAAGTTAGGAGACAGTGTCAATAGGATAGGACAACCCTTCAGTGCTTCTTTACCATCTGGTGAAATTTTGTGGTCCAATTCCTGGATCCAAAATGTTCCTGTTATCATCAATGGCAGAGAATTAGCTGTAGATCTCATCGTAATCAAACTCCATGATTTCGATGTGATCTTGGGGATGGATTTCTTAGGCAGACACGACGCTAGGATTGACTGCCGAAGACGCCGGATAACGTTCAACCTAGGAGAGAAGGATGAGTTTAACTTTCATGGGCAATCTCGGAATTCCACCACTAAGCTCGTATCAGCTGTAAGAGCCTGGAAGATGTTAGCTAGTGGATGTCAAGGATACCTAGCAAACATGGTGGATAAGAAGCAAGAAAAGGAGTTGATGCCTGAAGACGTTCCCATCATCAGGGAATATGTGGACGTGTTTCCAGAAGAACTACCAGGACTGCCACCAGAACGCGAGATTTCGTTCGAGATCGAGTTACTACCAGGAGTAGCACCGGTATCGAAGGCACCGTACAGAATGGCACCTGCAGAACTCAGGGAGCTTCAAATGCAGTTACAAGAGCTTTTAGATAAGGGGTTTATCAAGCAGAGCCACTCTCCGTGGGGAGCACCTGTTTTGTTTGTAAAGAAGAAAGATGGATCGCTCCGAATGTGCATCGATTACCGTGAGTTGAACAAGATCACGATTAAGAACAAATATCCTCTCCCAAGGATAGATGATCTGTTCGACCAGCTTAGGGGAGCGATAGTGTTCTCGAAGATTGATTTGCGTTCAGGCTATCATCAACTTCGGATCAAGGAGTCAGATGTGTCCAAGACAGCTTTCAGAACACGTTATGGGCACTACGAATTTTTGGTCATGCCCTTTGGGTTAACCAATGCCCCAGCAGCCTTCATGGATTTGATGAACAGAGTGTTTAAGGAATTCCTGGACAAATTCGTGATCGTCTTCATTGATGACATTCTGATCTACTCGAGGTCCCAGGAAGAGCATGAGCAGCACTTGAGGCTAGTACTGCAAATGTTGAGACAACATCAGCTGTATGCTAAATTCACGAAATGTGAATTTTGGCTAGAAAAAGTTCACTTTTTGGGGCACGTGGTGACAAAAGAAGGAATTTCTGTAGACCCTACAAAGGTGGAAGCAGTTAGCTCATGGCCAGCACCCAGGAACGTCACAGAGATTAGAAGTTTTCTTGGGTTAGCAGGGTACTATAGAAGATTCGTCGAAGGCTTTTCGAAGATAGCAGCACCTCTTACAGCTCTCACTCGAAAGGAGAAGAAGTACGAGTGGACGCAGAAATGTGAAGAGAATTTCCAGGAGCTTAAGAGGAAATTGACAAGTGCACCTGTGCTGATAATTCCTGATGTAGAAGCAGGAAATTTCGTGATTTACAGTGACGCTTCTAAAAATGGTTTAGGAGCTGTCTTGATGCAGAATGGGAAGGTAGTTGCCTACGCGTCGCGTCAATTGAAGAATCATGAAAGGAACTACCCTACTCATGATATGGAGCTAGCAGCAGTGGTATTCGCCCTCAAGATATGGAGACACTATCTGTATGGGAATAAATGCGAAATCTACACCGACCATCAGAGTCTCAAATATATTTTTACTCAGAAGGAGTTAAATATGAGGCAAAGACGGTGGTTGGAACTCGTAAAGGATTATGATTGCGAAATCCTTTACCACCCTGGAAAAGCTAACAAGGTAGCAGATGCATTAAGCAGGAAGTCAGTAGCCACGCTGATGTCCATTGAAGCACTTCCTAAGCCTCTACAGAAGGAAATCGCTGATTTCAACATTGAAGTAATAACAGGAAGGTTATCTTCGCTTACCTTAAAGTCTGATTTGCTAGACGTCATCAAGGCCCATCAAGAAAATGACTCTTCTTTGCTGAAGGCTCGTTTGTTTAATGAGAAGGGCACAGAGTTCAAGACTTCCGATGATGGTATACTCCACTTCAAAGGAAGGATTTGTGTTCCAAACGTGAAGGGTTTGAAGGAACGCATAATGACAGAGGCACACCAAACGCCATATTCCGTACATCCAGGAGCTACCAAGATGTACAAGGATCTCAGGGAGACCTACTGGTGGCCGAATATGAAGAACCAAGTTGCAGAATTTGTGTCAAAATGCCTAACTTGTCAGAAAGTTAAGGCTGAACACCGCCATCCGGGAGGAGAATTACAGAAGATAGAGCTTCCGGAGTGGAAATGGGAGCAGATTACGATGGATTTTGTAGTCGGACTGCCCAGAACTACGAGTGGAAACGACACGATTTGGGTCGTAGTGGATCGTTTGACCAAATCAGCCCATTTCGTTGCGATTAAAGCTACCCACTCAGTGGAAAGATTGGCGCAGATTTACGTAGCACAGATCGTCAGATTTCATGGAATTCCAAAATCAATCATTTCAGACCGCGATGGACGTTTTACGTCACGATTTTGGATGAGCGTACACGCAGCCATGGGATCAAGATTAAAGTTTAGCACAGCATTTCACCCTCAAACGGATGGTCAGTCAGAGAGAACTATCCAGACTTTGGAGGATATGTTGAGATCGTGCGTCCTAGATTTCAAGGGAAATTGGGATGAAAAGCTACCACTGATCGAATTTTCCTACAACAACAGCTATCATGCCTCAATTGGAATGGCTCCATTTGAAGCGTTGTATGGACGAAAATGTAGATCGCCAGTTCACTGGCAAGAAGTCGGACAAAAGCAGTTGCAAACGACGGACTTCATTGAAAAGACCTCCGAAGATATTCAGAAGATTAAGCAGAGACTCGACGTAGCCTTTAGCCGACAGAAAAGCTATGCGGACAAGCGTCGACGACCATTAGAATTTCAAGTTGGTGATGCTGTTTTCATCAAAATTGCTCCTATGAAGGGAGTAATGCGATTTGGCAAGAAGGGAAAGCTCAGTCCAAGGTATACGGGACCATTCGAAATCCTCAAGAGGATTGGAAAGGTTGCGTATAAGCTCGCCTTGCCGCCAGAATTAGCTTCCATGCACGATGTTTTTCACGTTTCAATGCTCAAGAAGTATGTTCCAGATCCTTCACACGTGCTTAGTCAAGAACCAGTGGAGGTTCAGACGGATTTAACCTACGAAGAGAAGCCTGTACGAATTCTTGATAGAGAAGATAAGGTCCTAAGGAATAGAATTATTCCTATGGTCAAGGTTTTATGGCGAAACCATAGTGTTGAAGAAGCAACATGGGAACTAGAGGATGCTATGAAGAAGAACTACCCCGAGTTGTTCTAATTTTCGAGGACGAAAATTTTTAAGGAGGGTAGATTGTGAGATCTAGTTTTTCATGTGACTAGCTTCTGTAAAGACTTGAATGTAAATAGTACATGCAATTTCATGAAAAAGCTTGTTTCAGAGCTCTAATATGTGTTATGAGTTTTTATAGCTTAATAAAACTCAAAAATGACTGTTCGAAGAAGCAAATAGCCTTTTTGAACAATAAGAAGTGAAACAGACTCGATTCCACAAAAGTCAAAATTTTGACCGAAAAAGTCAACTGTTGACCGAAAAGTCAAAGTTGGACCAAAATGGCCGAAATTATGACGGAGGAATTTTAAGATCTGCGTTTTACGAAAAATAATGCAGGAACTAATTTTTATGACAGTTAGAAACTAAAACCACCTTAGAAAAATCAAGCACGCCACAGTAAGTCACGAGGCAGAAGGATTTGAGAAAAGATCTTCAATCCGATTTTTTTGACTGAAATTATGAAAAATCCAAACTGTAAAATAATTATTACAGTATTGGAATTTAAATTTTTACAGTCAAAGTTTCAAAGATTTTTATCCAAACAAGCCCTAAATTTTAAGATATCTCACAAAGAAATTAATATTTTATTCAAAGTGAGATGTGTTGGACCAATCACAAGAGGACACCTAGACTTGCCAACTCACCATGAGTTGTCTTGCATTTCCTCCACCCTCCATAGAATCCGGACACCTAGCATGCCAAAGATCCAAAATTTTGAAAATTTTGGGGCCAAAATCCTATTCTCAAAAGTCCTCCAAGTTGTCTATAAAAGGGGGGCTGATCTCTCTATTCATTTTAAAGAAAAATGCAGCCAAACTCTTGAATTTTCAGCTCAAAAATCCGAGAGAAAGGGAGAGAGTGATCAGAAAAATTTTTCAAGTCCAAGCCATCTTCTTGCTTCGGGTAGCTAGGAAACCGAGTGGAAGAAAAAGAAAAATTTTTCTGCAGCCAAACAGCCTTGTTGCCGTGGGTTTGGAGCAGGGGAAACACAAGGGAAAACCAAAATTTTGGGGTAGAAATTAGGGTTTAAGTTCGGGTTTGTTAGTGAGCAAGAGAGTGAGTTTGATGCAAGTTTTGGAGCTTGATTTCAACTCCAAGCAGCCTTCGGGTTTGAGTGAGAAAAGGGAGAAAAAAATTCAGATTTGGGGCTAGTCTTTCTTGAGTAGCCGAGCAAGGTGAGGAGACCACAAAGGAACCAAAAATCTGATTTTTGGTGCGTGGGGAGTGAGCAGCCGAGCCCTTGAACCAAAGGGAGCAAGCAGATTTTTTTTGGGTCATCCAAACCCTAAGCCGAAAATCCCATCTTGTGAGGTAAAATTTTTAAAAGCTTTTCACAAGTTTAAATGAGTTTTTAAGCATGTGATTTACGTGTATTTCATGCAAAAATCGTGTAAGAGCATAAGCTCCTATATGTGTTTTGATGGCTGCCTCATATGTGCTTGTGTGCTTAGTGTTTGGTTAGGTTGATTCTAGGTGTGGTTTGGTTTATGTTTATGCTCATAAATTATGCTATGTGCTTGATATGCTAGATTGGCATGTTAGGGTTTGATGTAGGTAATATGTCCCCAAATTAGGTTATAGTTTTATGCATGTATGTTGTGTTTTTATGAACCAAAATGCATGAATGGTGTGATGTATGCTAAGCTAGTGGATATGCAACCCTAGGATAGGAGTTCGGATTTTTGGGTTGCAAAGATCACATGGGCTGTATGATAGGGTTAAGGGACGTTAGAATGCGCTGCATGTTTGATGATTATCTCCCGATGTGGGCGGTCGAGTTAGAACCCGCGACATAGGACGTAACAAGAAATGTAAGAACCAAAACATGCTCTCGGGTTCCAGGGAGCTGTTTCGGTAAAACACGGATTACAGGCCTTTAGAGGCCGAATGGGCAAAAAGTTAAAACACGAAAGTTGTAGACTAGGTTGTTTCCTAGCGGCCAACGCGGCCAGTTTTCCAAAATAAGGCTCCAACAGCCTTCTTTTTCAAGGAAACCCGATAGAGGTCTGTAAGACTCGGTTTTCAAAGTTAAACTCGTTTTCAATTAAAAACTGGTACCAATCGGTACAGAATCAGAAATTTCTCAAAACATGAAAGTTTTAGAACTCTTGAGGGCTAGAACTTTCGTGAAGAAAACATTTTCAAATTCGAAAGCGATTTTTAACTATAAATGAAATGCCAAAACTGCGCAGGAATTCAAGAGTTTCTGTGCATGATTTTATAGAACCCTTTAGGAAAAACGTTTTTCGAGCTAATCACGTTATTTCAAGTATGGAAACTGTCCCAAAAGCAGTTTCCGACCCCCAAATGATTTATGAAATTATAAGGCAGGATTTACGAATTTTTACGAAAAAGTTGATAAGATTAAGTTTTAAATGCTAAGTGTTTTTATGAAGAAGAAAGTAAGTTAAGGTTTTCAAAGAAAATGGTTTCTAAGTTAAGGTTTTCAAAGTAAATGGATTTTAAGCTAAGTGTTCAAGACAATGTTAAGACGCATGATAACCGGGAAATTATACCCGAGTTATCGGGACTTAGTTCCCACAATTCCTCAAGTAAGCCGAATAGGGATTCACGTTAAGGATCACAAGGGTTAACCTTGGTTGACCCATAATTGTTGATCAAAGCCAAGGGTTGATGTTAATCTAACCCAACATGTTTATGAATGGGCTAAGTGTTTAAGAAGGATATCCAACGTATCTTTTTAGATCACGATACATGATCTATAAGACTACTAAGGTAGTCACCCTTATGTATGCATGGTTTATGTTAGGGGGGACATATCACCGAAAACCCACATGATATAGATTAGAAATCTCACGTACGTCCTTCGATCGAGCAGGAGGGATTCTGCAATTAAAGCTCGAAGAGGAGTAAGACAAGCAGCACAAGGATAGACGGTAAGTACAACACCGTCTACAGCATAAGCTACTAGTATATATATTACTAGATGTCTATGATGTGTTATGTGCTATGTGTTAGTTAACATGTATGCAATATAATTATGTTATGAATATGATTATTATGCTAGGGCATAAATAATAGAATCAAAAAGGTGACAACAGAATGTATGTTCACTAATAGTAAGAATAAGTAAGTTAATAAGCGATGTGTCGTACCACCCACGCCAGGTTGGGTTGGACTGTGGATTGAGTTGGATAAGGTTTGGCCGCCCCAACCAATTCATAGTCGCGCGCCGGTTACGAACACACGAGGTAAGGGCCCATAATGAGTAGAGATAAGAAAGCATAATATGGTCAATACTTGCTATGTGTATTTCCTGTTTATGCTATATTTTCTTTACGGCTTAAGAGTTGTACTTACTGAGCTCTAGCTCACTGTTTGAGTTTATGCTGTAGGTAAGGAACCAGCTATATGAAAAAGATGCAAGATGGAGTAGCGAGCCAAGGGACTGTGAATGAGTGGATTATGGGTATCGCTACGTGTTTTGTGGTTTTTATGTAAATTATGAACTATTTTATATTAACCGGTAATTAATATACTAGTATGTAAAAACAGTATGACTTTATGTTCATAGTGTTTTGTCAATGCTATAAAAAAAAAAAAAAAAAAAAATTTCCGCTGTATTTTCAAACAATGGGTTTAAGTTTATTTTACGAATGTATGTTAAGTAAGCAAGGTAACGGCCTACGCTAGGTGGGGCGTTACATGCGATCATACCAGCACTAATGCACCGGATCCCATCAGAACTCCGCAGTTAAGCGTCCTTGGGCGAGAGTAGTACTAGGATGGGTGACCTCCTGGGAAGTCCTCGTGTTGCACCCCACTTTTTGCTGTTGTGATTTTCTTATTCGTTTTTTTTCTTTCCCGATTTTAACGCTAAGGCGTGTCATGCTTCCACCTCGCTAGCGGACCTACGAATGTGGCTACCGGCCAAACTTTTCGCCTCACTTGTTCTGGAAACGAACACCTTAAGTAATTTCTTCGCGCCATGGACTTCGGGTGCGATCATACCAGCACTAATGCACCGGATCCCATCAGAACTCCGCAGTTAAGCGTGCTTGGGCGAGAGTAGTACTAGGATGGGTGACCTCCTGGGAAGTCCTCGTGTTGCACCCCACTTTTTGCTCACGTAATTTTCTGATTCGTTTTTTTTCTTTATCAATTTTAACGCTAAGGCGTGTCACGCTTGCACCTCGCTAGCGGACCTACGAATGTGGCTACCGGCTAAACTTTTCGCCTCACTTGTTCTGGAAACGAACACCTTAAGTAATTTCTTCGCGCCATGGACTTCGGGTGCGATCATACCAGCACTACTGCACCGGATCCCATCAGAACTCCGCAGTTAAGCGTGCTTGGGCGAGAGTAGTACTAGGATGGGTGACCTCCTGGGAAGTCCTCGTGTTGCACCCCACTTTTTGCTCTTGTGATTTTCTTATTCGTTTTTTTTCTTTCCCGATTTTAACGCTGAGGCGTGTCACGCTTGCACCTCGCTAGCGGACCCACGAACGTGGCTACCGGCCAAACTTTTCGCCTCACTTGTTCTGGAAACGAACACCTTAAGTAATTTCTTCGCGCCATGGACTTCGGGTACGATCATACCAGCACTAATGCACCGGATCCCATCGGAACTCCGCAGTTAAGCGTGCTTGGGCGAGAGTAGTACTAGGATGGGTGACCTCCTGGGAAGTCCTCGTGTTGCACCCCACTTTTTGCTCTTGTGATTTTCTTATTCGTTTTTTTCTTTCCCGATTTTAACGCTGAGGCGTGTCACGCTTGCACCTCGCTAGCGGACCCACGAACGTGGCTACCGCCAAACTTTTCGCCTCACTTGTTCTGGAAACGAACACCTTAAGTAATTTCTTCGCGCCATGGACTTCGGGTGCGATCATACCAGCACTAATGCACCGGATCCCATCAGAACTCCGCAGTTAAGCGTGCTTGGGCGAGAGTAGTACTAGGATGGGTGACCTCCTGGGAAGTCCTCGTGTTGCACCCCACTTTTTGCTCTTGTGATTTCTTATTCGTTTTTTTTTTCCCGATTTTAACGCTAAGGCGTGTCACGCTTGCACCTCGCTAGCGGACACACAAACGTGGCTACCGGCCAAACTTTTCGCCTCACTTGTTCTGGAAACGAACACCTTAAGTAATTTCTTCGCGCCATGGACTTCGGGTGCGATCATACCAGCACTAATGCACCGGATCCCATCAGAACTCCGCAGTTAAGCGTGCTTGGGCGAGAGTAGTACTAGGAGATGGGTGACCTCCTGGAAGTCCTCGTGTTGCACCCACTTTTTGCTCTTGTGATTTTCTTATTCGTTTTTTTTCTTTCCCGATTTTAACGCTGAGGCGTGTCACGCTTTGCACCTCGCTAGCGGACCACGAACGTGGCTACCGGCCAAACTTTTCGCCTCACTTGTTCTGGAAACGAACACCTTAAGTAATTTCTTCGCGCCATGGACTTCGGGTTCGATCATACCAGCACTAATGCACCGGATCCCATCAGAACTCCGCAGTTAAGCGTGCTTGGGCAGGAGTAGTACTAGATGGGTGACCTCCTGGAAGTCCTCGTGTTGCACCCCACTTTTTCTCGTGATTTTCTGATTCGTTTTTTTCTTTCCCGATTTAACGCTAAGGCGTGTCACGCTTGGCACCTCGCTAGCGACACCGAATGGCTACCGGCCAAACTTTTCGCCTCACTTGTTCTGGAAACGAACACCTTAAGTAATTTCTTCGCGCCATGGACTTCGGCGATCATACCAGCACTAATGCACCG
>CM046385.1:23484173-23509173 GCA_025413485.1 Ficus microcarpa
TCACATATTTGAATAAATATTTTCCATAAACATTATCCATATTAATTAATTTAAATTAATGAAATATTTCAAATTTTCTTTCCTCACAAAAACCATGCACCTATTTAATTAGGAAAGAAAAATTCATGAAATAATCTCCATTATTTAAACCAATTAATAATTAAATGTTAGGAATATATTTAAATAATTTTGAAACAAAATTTTCTTCCCTCCATACAATTAAAAAACGTGCACCACTTTTAATTAGGAGAGAAAAATTTTGTTTTCCAAAATTCAAACACAATCTTATTTTCAAAATTCAAATTAACCAATCACATGTTGACAAATCATTTGTCTACAAATTTCACATGTCCAATCCTTTCTGGATTGCATGTTAGAGAGTACCATGTCTTAATAGACATTACAAAATTCCATTTACAATTTACCGATCTCATTAGGAACAAATCCCGAGACGCTTCGTGGAACTATATGAGCTAATAGAGGGACCCGATGGAAATATGTAAAGAGGCTCCTATAATTGTGAAAAATTAATCCCAGATTAATTATCCATCAATTATCAACTTCAAAACTATTCCACTAAAAGTTTGAAGCTGAACTCCTGTTTACATACCGTATTACGAAAGCTCTCTCACGTAGTGCTTCTTCCATGATTTATTCATCGCTTGCTTAATCCCCATATGTTATCCATGATTGAATTAAGGACTTTTTCCGTTTTACCTTTTCAATCATTTTAACTTAAAGTTCAATTATTCTCCATTGAAAGAACCACCAATTGTAAAACCATACAATTGGAAAACCACCAGAGAACACAAAGTAAACCGATGGCCAAGATCTTGTTATACTATCTTTCAATCCCCGAATAATACCTTTAAGTAGATAACATTTACTATCATTAAGATAGCTATGGATTCCGTATCTATGAATCTTGATTTCTCCATCCATAAGTCATGCACCCAAAACACAAGTATGTTGACCATGAATTAACAGTGTCTCACCTTTAGTGCATCAAAGTACATAAGTCATGGATGCGAACTCAAGTAATCATTTCAGGATTAAGATTAATGCAGGATGATAATCAAAGTATCATTGATTCTTATAAACGGAATTATTAAACCGAATCAATTAACACTTTAGGTCCAGTCCAATGTCATACCTCAATACTGGTATACATTAAAGTTTCTACTCGGAACCTATCCGATGGTCAAGACAAACCATCCCTCCAAGGAAGTAGACAACCTTTACAATCTTATCATGAATAAGATCCCCAAATCTTATTCCGTTGATTGTGGACTATTTATTTAGACTGTTATCAAATTACCACGTCTTCTATGCATACCCCGTATACATATGGTAATTCGATATATTACCAACAGCTTAGGAGTATTTTATGTTTGCTCAAAATAATTATACAATCAACAAATGAAAGTAAATAGGACACAACTTATTAAACATGAATAATTTCCTCTTATTAATATCAAAATGTCATATTTACAGAAAATCCCTAAGATTTTCTATCCTTAGGGCACCTATAGATCCCAACACCACGGTCGTTCCGAGGGTTGATGGGTTTCCCATACATGCCTTTAGATGTTGGTGACTTTTTTCTAATTTTTTCATTTAACGGTAAAAAATTTCACAAAAGTCAACCTTTTCCAAGACTTTTTAGTGGTCGTTCCGCACTTTTCAATAGTCATTCCGCGGTCGTTCCTGATCGTTCCGAGGGTTGATGGACTTCTCATACATGCCTTTAGAAGTTGGTGACTTTTTTCTAATTTTTTCATTTAACGGTAAAAAATTTCACAAAAGTCAACCTTTTCCAAGTATATTTTAGTGGTTGTTCCGCCATTTTGGATGGTCGTTCTGCGGTCGTTCCTGGTCATTCTGAGGGTTGATATGCTTCTCATACATGCCTTTAGACGTTGGTGACTTTTTTTAAATTTTTTCATTTAACAGTAAAAAATTTGAAAAAAGTCAACCTTTTCCAATTGACTTTTTAGTGGTCGTTCCACCATTTTCAGTGCTCGTTCCATGGTCGTTCTTGGTCGTTCCGAAGGTTTGGAGGCACATCATACATGACTTTTGTCGTTAGTAACTTTTTTTTAATTTTTTTGTTCAACGGTAAAAAATTTGAAAAAATTCATTTCTAAATCATTTTTAGTAGTCGTTTTGCCATTTTCAGTGGTCGTTCCGTAATCGTTCCTGGTTGTTCTGAAGGTTTGAAGGCAAATCTCCATATGGAAATGAATTTTTCCAAAATAGATGGATCTTACATATACTCTAACATACGTATTCCAAATGTGTAGGAAGATTTTGTTTCTTCTCTCCTCTTTTTCCGCATAAACATGTATATATTTTGATTATATATATATATATATATTTTTTTTTTTTTTTTTGAACTCGATTACCGCTCTAGTCAAGGTACGGCTTTGTTGATAAAAGTTCAAATTCAAGGAAATCCACCGGAAATATTTCCCTTTGATTCTCCACTATGCGTCTAGAGAAATTTACAATTTCTGACCAATTCTTATAATTAAGAGGATGATTTTTACTTAAAAGTTGACCATGACCATATATTTTTATGTATGTATATATGTGTCGAACTAATGTTTATCAAATTTACACTGAAAGATTGAAATTAGTTAAGAAAGTAAACCTGTTTTGGATTTCAATCTTGGACCGTTTCTTTTCAAAGTTGGAAAACTAACTACGAGACAAAATACTAAGCTAAGAAGGCCAAACGACTGAAAAATGACCACAAAGAGTTAAATAATCAATGAAGAATGGCAGCTACTAGCAAAAAATTAAAATAAAATAAAAAAGCAAATGACTATATAATAGCATTACGTCATTTCAAGAAACGATGATGAAGTCTAAACAACGAAAAGCTACCTTTTATGTTAATTCTGTCTCTGTAATTGAAAGAAAATTTTGAAGTTTCCCCGCTTAGTTTGTAACCAAACAAACATCAAACTTTATGCAACCCACAACGCCGAGGATATCAAATTCACCAAATCCCCAAATTAGTCAAATTCCAAGTTCCAAAAAACTCCCAAAAAGAAAGTTAATTTTAGATAATAATGTTAAAGCACTCAAGTCTAAGGAAAGATTCAAAATCCAATAGAGAACAATCGAGCTTCATAGTTCCGGAAAAAAAATTCATTAAAAAAATAACAGAGGAGAGATCCGAAAGAAAGACTCGACCAAACTCCCATCTTAACCAAAACATACGAAACAATATTCCAAAGCATTGCAAAAGCACAGGAAGCCTCAGACAAATAGAAAATTCAAAATCAGCGACAAAGACGACTACAGGGGTGCACTCCAAGAACCGATCCAAATTACTCCCCTCTCAGCGGGCCGAGACCGAGCAAAACGACGACGCACGATCGTCCGCCGCCGTTCTTTGATCAGACCAAACAATTCCCAATCATGATCAGTAGCAAAAAAACCAAAAAAAAATTTTTTTTAATTAAATTTAGAGAGAGAGAGATAGCTTAATTACATCTGAAAGAAAACTGAAATTTAGGTGGAAAATTGAAACAAACCTGGAACTTGGCTGCGAGCGAGTAGAAACGGAAAGCGGAGCCGAGGCCGGAGGTGGATTTTGGGGCGGCGGAGACTGGAGGAAGTCTGTGAACGAGAGGGGATCTCTGGGGGAGGGAACGCGGAAGAAGAAGTGGATGAACGAAGGGAAGAGACGGTGAGATTTGGACGAAGAAGAAGAACAGGAAAAATTTGCTCGTAGAAGGAAGGAGAAGCTGACTACTCCAGCTCCAGACGGCTCGAAGAAGAAGAAGAAGGAGAAGCTGATGAAGAACAGGGCTCGAATCTTTTTTGGTTTGTTTTTAAGGTTTTTTCTATTGATGTTTTTATGTTTTATGTTTTTTTTTTTTAATCTTATTATTTAGTTTTTGAATTATTTTTTTCAAACAAAGTTATTTTGCTAATAAAATTTTTTTTAAAGGTTATTTTGCAAATTTTAAAAAGTCAAAAAGTCAATTTTACTAAATCACTGTTCACTCGTTCTTTTAAATATGGTGAAGACTAGTACGAGGGACGTGCCTCGTAAGTTTATTTATTTATTTATTTTGCATTTTCTGTGTAAAAATTTGAAATTGAATATGAGTAATAATGTTTCCCTAAAAAAAAAAATCATTGTTCTATGAAAAATATATAAACAAAATGTTAATAATAATTTATATTTGTTACATATATATATATATGAATTTCTCTGTAAATAAATTTTACGAGGAATTACTAATATATAAAAAAATAAAAATAAAAATAAAAATAAAACTAAAACATAATGCATAGAAGTTGAGAGCATTTATCAAAAAGATGAAGTGGAAGAGTAAATAATTTTTCCTTTCGTGGTCAGCAAAAAACAAAAATGACTTGTTGTTTTGATGTAAAGATGTCAAAAAAAGGAGTATGTCATGTGGATTAATATAAGCCATTGGATTAAAGTAAATGAAAAATGTGAAAAAAGAACCTGATGATAACAAGAAAAATTAACTTCAAATTAATGTCTCTTAAATATTTTAATATGAGCACAATCAATATGATTAATTTCAACATGATTAATTTATGAGCACAATATGAGCAATATGATTAATTTAAGACAAAAATTAACCTGATGATTAATTTCGATACGAGCACAATCAAGAAAAAAAATTTATGAACGAAAACAATAAGAAACTCAAGAAAATTAACTTCAAAAAAAAAAAAAAAACAAGTTAGAACAAAAATTTTTGTCCTTTCCTACCTCATTCTCCTTTCTATATATATTATAGATATATATAGATATAAATCATATGAATCTCGTTAAGAATAACGAGACCCGGACACAATTAGCAACCCAAGATCGTTCTACGATCATATTTGAATGGAATCTTGACCCATTGTTTATAATGAAACAAGAACATTGGTATATTGAAGACGCCACAAACGGTGATGGAAATCTGTTTGAAAAGTCGTTGTTGAACGCCACATGAATAATTATTGATAAGTTCGAATAGTTTTTCAAAGAACTAAAGAGAAAAACTCTCAAATTTCTCAATGAATTTCCTCCTTCTTTCTTTTCCATAGGCGATTATTAATAGGCTGAATTATTACAAAGAAAGTTCATAAAATAGCTCAATTACATGCCTTCCTAATTAATATTAAAATCTGGTAATAATGGCTTTTACTTGCATAAAATAGAAAAAGGAAACAATTTAAAATTTTAATGGATGTACTAGAAAAGGAAAGTGGACTAATGAGCTAATAAAACATGAATGATGGCTGAATATTTAGTAATACTACAAAAAAAAGGAAACCACGCAGTTTTTGAGTTTCTCTTTCTTGGTTCACTTGCCTATTGCATGGATTAACATGGCTGATCTTTTTGATCCAAATTGACCTTGATGAGGTGGACCAACCTTTGTTGTCCCTCATTGATGAGCACTCCCAAATCCTCTTGCTGAACCTTCCGGATTAAATTGTTGAGTTCTTCCTTGAAGCGTTTAGCTCGAGCTCTTATTATCGGGCCCATGGGAACTTTGACTGGTTCTTCAACTTCAAGCTTCTTAGCAGCCGTGTCCTCATCATTCCCCTCCTCTTGAAAAGGATTGTCCTCAAATTATCACTTATATCAAAATGAGATAAGTTAGTTGTTGGAAAAATCGGATTCGGTATCAGAGTTACGGTGCAGTGGAAGTTTTAAAATTTTTATGCCGATTCAGAAAAGAAGCTCATGATGCATATAACAATAAATTAAATTCATGATCAAGCGTACCTTATTTCTTGGATTCCGGAATTACTAGAGCGTTTGACCAACGTGTCTTCTCTACTATTCTCAAGTTCCAAATCTCAGAGTGTGTGTGGGCACACGTTCTATGAATCCAAGCGACCGGTAATGCTTTTCGAAGTCTAGATCCATCCTTCTCAATTCCAATAATTCTCGTTGAGAATATGATCCAACTTCTTTCTTCAAAACTACAAAACAGGAACCAGTTAACCTCCTATGAAAATAATCACTCGGTTTAACCTTCCTTACAGTTTTGATTTAATGGAATTTTCTTTCTTTTTCTCTCTCTCACAAGATAGCCGAATTTTTGATGTGGAAGAAACCCAAAAATTTTTTTTTCTAAAAAACATTTTTTAATTTAAAAAATATCAAAATTTAGTTTTTCAAGAACTCCTAGCATTTATATAGAAGTCCAATCTTTTTCAAAATTTATCTCCTTCTTGAAAAATAATTAATAATTATTTTTCTAGATAAATTTTGAACCAAAAGATCATACAACTTTAGGGCCAGATTCATTGAACCTAAAAACACTTTTCCAAGGGAAGATCATTCTCAAAAAATTTGGCCACTTTGAGATAAATCTTGATTGGTGGTTCAAATTTTAAATCAAGAATCTAGACTAGTCAAAAGATCCTAGTCCTATCTAGATTCAAATTTCTTTTAAACATTTTCGAATTTAAATAAGATTCATATATTTGAATAAATATTTTCCACAAACATTATCCATATTAATTAATTTAAATCAATAAAATATTTCAAATTTTCTTTCCTCACAAAAATCATGCACATCTTTTAATTAGGAAAGAAAAATTCATGAAATAATCTCCATTATTTAAATCAATTAATAATTTAATGTTAGAAATATATTTGAATAACTTTGAAACAAAATTTTCTTCCCTCCATACAATTAAAAACCGTGCACCTCTTTTAATTAGGAGAGAAATTTTTTTTTTCCAAAATTAAATAATTCAAACACAATCTTATTTCCAAAATTCAAATTAACCAATCACATATTGACAAATCATTTGTCTACAAATTTCAAATGTCCAATCCTTTCTGAATTGCATATTAGAAAGTACCATGTTTTAATAGACATTACTAAATTCCATTTTAAATTTACCGATCTTATTAGGAATAAATCCCGAGATGCTCTACGGAACTATATGAGCTAAAAGAGAGACCCGATGGAAATATGTAAAGAGACTCCTATAATTGTGAAAAATTAATCCTAAATTAATTATTCATCAATTATCAACTTCAAACTATTCCATAAAAAATTTGAAGCTGAACTCCTGTTTACATACCGTATTACGAAATCTTTCTTACGTAGTGCTTCTTCCATGATTTATTCATCGCTTGCTTAATCCCCATATGTTATCCATGATTGAATTAATGACTTTTTCCATTTTACCTTTTTAATCATTTTAACTTAAAATTCAATTATTCTCCATTGAAAGAATCACCAATTGTAAAACCATACAATTGGTAAACTATTAGAGAACACAAAGTAAACCGATGGCCAAGATCTTGTTATATAACATTTCCTATCGTTAAGATAGCTATGGATTCCATATCTATGAATCTTGATTTCTCCATCCATAAGTCATGCTCCCAAAACACAAGTATATTGACCATGAATTAACAGTGTCTCACCTTTAGTGCATTAAAGTACATAAGTCATGGATACGAACTCAAGTAATCATTTCAGGATTAAAATTAATGTAGGATGATAATCAAAGCGTCATTGATTCTTATAAACAGAATTATTAAACCGAATCAATTAACACTTTAGGTCTAATCCAATGTCATACCTCAATACTGGTATACATTAAAGTTTCTACTCGGAATCTATGCATTGGTCAAGACAAACCATCCCTCCAAGAAAGTAGACAACATTTACAATATATTCATGAATAAGATCCCCAAGTCTTATTCCATCGATTGCGGACTATTTATTTAAACTGTTATCAAATTACCACGTCTTCTATGTATACCCCGTATACATATAGTAATTCAATATATTATCAACAGTTTAGGAGTATTTTATGTTTGCTTAAAACAATCATACAATCAACAAATGAAAATAAATAGGATACAACTTATTAAACATGAATAACTTCCTCTTATTAATATCAAAATGTCATATTTACAGAAAATCCCTAATATTGATTTTCTTTCCTTAGGGCATATTTAGATCCCAACATTAGTAACATTGAAAGTAGAACTAACATAGTACTTGTTGGAAAAATCAGATCCGGTATCAGAGTTATGGTGCAGCAGAAGTTTTAAAATTTTTATGCCGATTCGGAAAAGAAGCTCATGATGCATATAATAATAAACTAAATTTATGATCAATCGTACCTTATTTCTTGGATTCTGGAATTACTAGAGCGTTTGACCAACGTGTCTTCTCTACTATTCTCGAGTTCCACGTCTCAGAGTGTGTGTGGGTACATGTTCTATAAATCCAAGCAACCGGTAATGATTTTCGAAGTCTAGATCTCTCATTCTCAATTCCGATGATCCTCGTTGAGAATATGATCCAACTTTTTTTCTTCAAAACTACAAAACAGTAACTGGTTAACCTTCTATGAAAATTATCACTCGGTTCAACCTTCCTCACAGTTTTGATTCAATGGAATTTTCTCTCTTTTTCTCTCTCAAAAGTTTGCCGAATTTTATGATGTAAAAAAAACCTAATTGGTTTTTCTTTTTACTTTCAAAAACGTTTTTCTTAATGAAAAATACCAAAAGTTAGTTTTCAAGAATTCTTAGCCTTTATATAGAAGTTCAATCCTTTTCAAAATTTATCTCATTCTTAAAAAATAATTAATAATTATTTTTTCGGATAAATTTTGAACCAAAAGATTATACAACTTTAGGGCTAGATTCATTGAACCTAAAACGTTTTTCCAAGGGGAGATAATCCCTCAAAAAATTCAGCCACAAGGAGAAAATAAAGGTTGATTGGTGGTTTAAATTTTAAATCAAGAATCTAGACAAGTCAAAAATATCCTAGTCCTATCTAGATTCAAATTTCTTTTATACTTTTTTGAATTTAAATAAGATTCACTTATTTGAATAAATATTTTCCACAAACATTATCCATATTAATTAATTTAAATCAATGGAATATTTCAAATTTTATTTCCTCACGAAAACCGTGCTCCTCTTTTAATTCGGACAGAAAAATTCATGAAATAATCTCCATTATTTAAATCAATTAATAATTTAATGTTAGGAATATATTTGAATAATTTTGAAACAAAATTTTCTTCCTTCCACTCAATTAAAAACCGTGCACCTCTTTAATTAAGAGAGAGAAATTTTGTTTTCCAAAATTAAATAATTCAAATATAATCTTATTTCCAAAATTCAAATTAACAAATCACATGTTAACAAATCATCTGTCTACAAATTTCACATGTCCAATCCTTTCTGGATTGTATATTAAAGAGTACTATGTCTTAATAGACATTACTAAATTCCATTTAAATTTACCGATCTCATTAAGAACAAATCCCGAGACGCTATATGGAACTATATGAGCTAATAGAGGGACCCGATGAAAATATGTAAAGAGGCTCCTTTAATTGTGAAAAATTAATCCCAGATTAATTATTATCAATTATCAACTTTAAAACTGTTCCACTAAAAGTTTGAAGCTGAACTCTTGTTTACATACCGTATTACGAAAGCTCTCTCACGTAGTGTTTCTTTCATGATTTATTCATCGCTTGTTTAATCCCATATGTTATCCATGATTGAATTAAGGACTTTTTCTGTTTTACCTTTTCAATCATTTTAATTTAAAGTTCCATTATTCTGCATTGAAAGAACCACCAATTGTAAAACCATACAATTGGTAAACCATCAGAGAACACAAAATAAACCAATGGCCAAGATCTTGTTATACTATCTTTCAATCCCCGAATGCCTTTAAGTAGATAACATGCACTATCGTTAAGATAGCTATGAATTCCGTATCTATGAATCTTGCTTTCTCCATCCATAAGTCATGCACCCAAAACACAAGTATATTGACCATGAATTAACAGTGTCTCACCTTTAGTGTATTAAAGTACATAAGTCATAGATACGAACTCAAGTAATCATTTCAGGATTAAGATTAATGCAGGATGATAATCAAAGCATCATTGATTCTTATAAACGGAATTATTAAACCGAATCAATTAACACTTTAGGTCCAGTCCAATGTCATACCTCAATACTAGTATACATTAAAGTTTCTACTCGGAACCTATCCGATGGTCAAGACAAACCATCCCTACAAGGAAGTAGACAACCTTTGCAATTTTATCATGAATAAGATCCCCAAATCTTATTCCATGATTGCGGACTATTTATTTAGACTGTTATCAAATTACCACGTCTTCTATGTATACCCCATATACATATGGTAATCCGATATATTACCAACAGCTAAAGAGTATTTTATGTTTGCTCAAAATAACCATACAATCAACAAATGAAAGTAAATATGACACAACTTATTAAACATGAATAAACTCCTCTTATTAATATCAAAATGTCATATTTACAGAAAATCCCTAATATTGATTTTCTATCTTTAAGACACATTTAGATCCTAACAATCTCCCACTTGCCCTAAGTGAGTAAATGTGACATATTACGCATTCCCATACTTTTAACGTGTTCTTCGAATCTTCTAGCCACCAAAGTCTTCATGAATGGGTCAACAAAATTGTCTTTGATACGAATTTGTAAACCGTCACATTCCACTCTCAACAAAGCCTCTGATGATGTGATATTTTTTATCAATGTTCTTACTCCTCTTATGATGCCTAGGATCCTTGGTATTAGCTACTGCTGCACTGTTATCACAGTAGAGCACCATAGCTTTATCCGTACCAGGAACGACCTTAAGGTCATTAAGGAACTTGTGGAGCTATACCGCTTCCTTTGATGCATCACTGGTTGCCACATACTCGGCTTTCATGGTCGAGTCTGCAATGCAAAATTGCTTAATACTCCTCCACACAGCAGCACCACCTCCAAGGGTAAAGACAGATCTCGAAGTTGATTTCCTTGAATCCTGATCTGATTGAAAATCAGAATCTGTGTATCCTATAGGAACAAGGTTCTTACTGGGATACACTAGCATATAGTTCCTCGTTCTCTGTAGATACTTGAGTATATGCTTGACCGCAGCCTAATGGTTCAGTCCCAGATTCAACTGATATCAGCTTACCATACCAACCGCAAAACAAATGTCAGGTCTAGTGCACAATATAGCATACATAAGACTACCTACCGCCGATGCATAAGGTACATTTTTCATACGCTCCCTTTCTTCCAATGTCTTAAGACAGTCATCTTTAAAAAGCTTAATTCCAATCCTGAAAGGTTGGGTACCTTTGTTGGAATCCTTCATAGAAAACTTCTCAAGTACTCTATCAATATATAAAGCATGGGAGAGTGCTATCGTTTTGTTCTTTCTATCTCTAAAGAGTTGAATACCAAGAATATAACTAGCTTTTCCTAAGTTCTTCATGTCAAACTATTTGGCTAACCAAACTTTGATAGATAATAATGTTGCCACATTGTTTCCAATAAGCAATATATCATCTACATAAAGTACAAGGAAAACCACTTTCTCGTTCTTGATACATTTATAAACACATGGTTCATCAATGTTTTATTCGAATCCATAAGTTTTGATCGCTTGATCAAACCTAAGATTCCAAGAACAAGATGCTTGCTTTAATTCATAAATAGATTTAAGCAACTTACATACTTTGTCTTCTTGGCCTTTGCCTTGAACCCGTTTGGTTGTATCATATAAATATCTTCCTCAGGAGAGCCACTCAAGAAAGCTGTCTTGACATCCATTTGCCAGATCTCATAATCGAGAGCAGCCGCAATGGATAAAAGAATGCGAATTGACTTGAGCATTGTTACAGGCGAGAAGATTTCATCATAATCGATTCCTTTTTTCTGTGTATAGCCATTCGTTACAAGTTTTGCCTTGAAAGTTTCCACTTTCCCATCCACACCTCTTTTCCTCTTGTATACCCACTTACACCCAATCAGTTTTATGCCTTGGGGTAAGTCTACAAGTTTCCAGACCCCGTTGGAATCCATAGATTCCATCTCGGTGTTCATAGCCTTTTGCCAAAGACTAAAATCAATATCCTCCATAGCTTCCTTGTATGTAGCCGGATCATAAACATGTTCTATGGATTCTGCTTCAAAAACTTCACCATTGAACATGTACGTTTCAGGTTCCCTGATAATCCTCCCACTACGACGAAGCTTCCATGGTTGTTGATTTTTCAGCAGTTTTTCCATAGGGTTTTTTGTGACTTTAGGAACATCAAAACCCAAAGTCATCTCCTCAAGCACTACTTTGCTACGGGGTTTAAAGTCTTTCATGTAACTTTCCTCTAGGAATGTTGCATGTGTGGAAACGAAGACTTTATTTTGCTTTGGTGTAATACCTAGAACTTTCATGTTACTATTTCCTTTTTAAGGAATTAATTTCATGTTATGAAAATATTTGTGAAAAATCTCGATTAAGGGCTTTTGTTCGATTTTGTGAGTTCTTATGGGTCAATAAGACCCAAAATGGATTGTTTAGCTTAGAAACGGACCTTTTGAGTCGAAAAGGACGGAAAAATACATGATTTTACGAAAGTCAAAAGTTTGACCGAAAAGTCAACTTTGATCAATAAAATCAAAGTTTGATCAAGAAAAGTCAATGGGTTGACTGTACAATATTTTGAAATGCAGTATGGAAAGTATACTGCGAAAAAATATTTTTATGAGCTAGATAGCAAGATTAGGCCTTAAAACCACCTTAGAAAATCAAGCACACCAAGTTAAGATTAAGGGCAAAAAAGGCTCGGAAAAATAAGAAAAAAATTATGTTGTCCAATTTTACACAGATAAATTTTTGTACTATGGTACAGTATAAAAATACTGTGTATTAGTGAAGCACAGTATTAGAAATATCTGTGTGGCACAAAAATGGACAATTTTTGAAGAATTTAGCCAAACAAGGATTAAGGGAGGATGATGTCATCTAGCTTTTGATTAATGACATCATTAATGCTTAATTAAGCATGGAAAGTATTCATGGAAGGCCCTAGAACATCCTTGGCCGGCCACCTTAACATCCCCCTTGTGGGAATATCAAAAATTTTGGGGTTTTTGTGGGATTTATGGAAAGTTTCAAATCTCTATAAATAGGCATGGGTTCTATTCAGTTTATTCAAAAAACTTGGGTAAACTCTTGCCAAATTTTCCCTTGAAAATCCGCAGCCAAGAGTGGGAGAGGGAAGAGAGAAAAATAAAATTTCTTGAGGGCTTTTGCTTAGGGGGAGTTCGGTTTTTCACTAAGGGAAGCCAAGAAAAGTTTGAAAAAAAAATTCAGGTCACTTTTGGGTCTTGTGGCCGAGTGTGAGGGGAGGAGAAATAGGAGAGGAAAAGTTGAAAAATTTTGAGGGCAAGCCTTGGTGGTGTTCGGCTTTGGAGTAGGACAACCAAGGAAACCAAAAGAAATTTTTGGTACCCTAATTGGAGGTGGCAGTCGTGGGCAAGGGGAGCTAGGGGGAGAGAGAAATTTTTGTGACCAAACCCTAACTTTGGTCTTAAGGTAAATTCTTGAGCCCTAGTCCTTTCATTGAGTTCAATTTAGAATTTTATTTGTGCTTCAATTTGGTTTTGTAAGGACATAAGTTCGCTTTTATTTTCTTGCCCTAGTTTGGTGTATGTGCTTGATTAGGAGATTTAGGGTGTATGACTTAATTTCTTGCTTGATTTATGCTTGTTGATTGATTAATTTCATGCTAGATGTTTAGGGTTATGTGTCCCCTGATTTTAGTCGAAAAATCTGCCCTAGGCAGTGCTTGATGGCTGCTAGCTTAAGGATGAAAGTTTGGTGCTTGTATGAATGGAATGCAAAAATATAGAACCATGCAAGCCTATATTTTGTGTAATTCGGGTTTGGTTTGCATGGATCCGTTTAAACTGCTCATGTGTTCATGTGGGACGTTAGAAACGTTGCATGTTTATTTTGTAGGCTCCCGAAGTGGTCGGTCAAGATAGATTTCGCGAAATAGGATGTAAACCGGAATTAACTACCGAAACTGCCAGTTCGGATCCAAGACTGGCCAGTTTCGGGAAAGTGAAAATTTAAGGCCTTTAGGGACCGAACTGGGTAAAATTCAAAACACAAAAGTTGTTCAGAAGGGTTTTTCCTAAGGGGCAACTCATGCAGAATCCCAAAATAAGGCTCCAATGGCCTCCGTTTTTACAAAAATCCGTGGCTAGTCTGCCCAGACCCAATTTTGATGATCAGCCAGTTTCAAAAAAAAAACTGACAAAAATATAAGTGGAACTGGATTGTTTGCAAAACACAAAAGTTTAGCATTTCTCGAGAGCTACAACTTTTATGTAGACAAGTTTTCCAAATTCTGAGTAGATTTTTAAATTGACGCTGTTTTACATAGGGTGTGCAGGGAACCGAAAATTCCTGTCCAAGATTTTCAAAACTAGCTCAGAAAAATTGTTTTTCTTCTCCAAAATCACTGTTTTGACTATGGAAACTGTTCCAAAGGCAGTTTCCAGCCCTAAATGATTTTTATAAAGATCTGTTTCGAAAACATGAATTTTTACAAGTAAAGTTAAGAATTTTAAGAAGTATTCCTTAACTTTTTCAAGTTAAGGAAAATAATAGAATTTCAAGCTAAGATAAGCAAAGTAAACGTAATGGGCAGTAACCGGATATTATATCCGAGTTACAGGGTCGAGACCAAGGTCGACCATAGAAGGTTGACCAAGAGTTGACCTTAGTTGACCAAGGGTTGACTTTGGTTGACTCAATGTTTAATTAAATGTAATCTTAAGGGTTACCCAAGGTAACCCAAAGAAATACCAACAATTTATAATTGAGCTAAGAAAAGAGGGTTAATGGAAATAACCCAACAAATTACAATATAAGAGTAAAGCCCAAGGTTTTGAAGAAAACCTAGCGGTATGCCAAAGGCTTAGTATAAAAAGAGGTTATCCAACGTAACCCCTTAAGGAATAATCAAAGATTGATTGTTCATAAGCAATAGGATGACTAATTGGGACCAAGTAAGATGTTAAGTATCGGGGACATACAACTAGAATGAGGTAGACTTGTTGGTTGAGTCACCAACACTCCATAATATTAACTTTTGCCTATGTCCTTCCCCAAGCAGGAAGACACCTGCAATTGTACTCAGAGGAGGAACAACATCCTATGGGACATAGCAAAAAGAGGTAAGTACAACTCCACCTACAGTATAGGCTTTAGTTGATACTTGCCTAAGTATGTTAGAGGCATGTTAGGAATTTATGTTGATTGTTGCTATGATATGCTTTGTGGTATGTCTTATGGTATGCTAAACTGAATGCTATGTTATGTTGCTATGTGTGATATGCTATGTGATGTGCTATGTGATATGATGATATGCTATGTAAGCTGAGCATGTAAGGTAAGATGTAAGTATGTTATGTTTTATGCAAAAGTGACATCACGATGCATGTTCACTGAATATAAGATGGGATTAAAGAAAAGAAAGCAAGATGACAAGCAAGCTTGCCTGTGTCGTACCACCCGTCCGAGGTCGGGTTGGACTATGGTTTGAGTTGGACTGGGCTGGCCGCCCCAACCACTCTATAGTCGCGCGCCGGGTACAGACACTTATGTAAGGGCCCTAAGTAAGATAAGTATGAAAGTAAATAAGAATGAAGAAAGTGTAAAACGAGCATAACTGGACCATGCATATGCTATGTTATGTCTTGATGTGATGGTATGTTATGTTAAATGCAAGTATGAGATGATGAGATATGTCATGAGAAGTTAAGTTAGGATATAGATGCTAGGTTATGTATATGATGTCACGGTTTAGATAGTTGTGCTTACTGAGCGAAAGCTCATAGTTTGACGTCTATGCTGTAGGTAAGCCACTTGACAGCAATGGGTGATGCAAGATGGAAGGGTGAGGCGGGGCACACTGTGAAATTGTGGGAGTACGATACCGCTACGCGTTTTGTGTCATTATGTATTTTCTTATGTTAAATATTTTATTTACAATACGCTTATTACGTTTAGACGTATATAAGCTCGTAGAAAAAAAATCGAAAAAGACAAAAAAAAAAAATTTTCGCTGCTTTTCGTTAAATAAGTAAGTACGATAACTAAGTAAGTAAGTTAAGTAAGTAAGGTAACGGCCTGTGCTAGGCGGGTCGTTACATTTGGATTATAGAACAGACCACCTTTTGTCCCTTTTGGATAGCCAACAAACAAGTACACTTCTGATCGTGACTCCAACTTCTTCACTTCTTTATCCAGGACGTGTGCCGAACAACCCCAAATTCGAATATGATTCAAATTAGGTTTCCTACTCGTCCATAACTCGTAATGAGTTTTAGGAACCGATTTAGATGGTACGTTATTCAGAAGATAGCATGCAATTTGTATGGCGTGCCCCAAGAATGACAAAGGTAATGTGGAGTTACTCATCATAGACCGGACCATATCTAATAGGGTCCTATTCCTTCTCTTAGCTACACCATTCTATTGAGGAGTACCAGGTGCAGTCAACTGAGATTGTATCCCATTCTCTATCAAATATCTTAAGAACTCATCCGATAGGTATTCTCCACCTCGATCCAATCGAAGTGTCTTAATGGACTTGCCTAATTGTTTCTCCGCTTCAGGCCGAAATTCTTTGAACTTGTCAAAGGCTTCGCTTTTGGGGGTCATCAAATAGACATATCCATACATTGAGTAATCATCAATAAAGGTGATATAATACTCATACTCACCATGTGCTTCTATGTTCATGGGATCACAAACATCTGTATGCATTAGTTCTAAAAGTTCCTCGACACGACCATCCTTGGCGGCAAAGTGCCGTTTGGTCATCTTGCCCTCCAAACAGGATTTGAATTGTGGCCAAGGTTCAACCTCGTACAAGTCAATGCATTCCTCTTTTACCATCCTTTGAATTCTGTTAAAGCTTATGTGACCAAGTCGTAAATGCCAAAGATATGATTTGTTAGAGTGAAAAGACTTATGTCTTTTAGAGTTCTTATCCAATTCTGTATCAAGCAGTGACTGCAGCTTAGGTTTGATAAAATAAATATTTTCATGCATCCATCCATTACAGATAAGAGAATTGTTTTTCCTAATAACAACTTTATTATTAAAAGAAATTGAATAAGAATCTTTAATCAAATAAGCTACCGAAATTAGGTTCTTATTGAAACTAGGAACATAAAAATAATGTCTCAAAACAATAAACCTAAATTCATCAAAATAAAGATGCACTTCTCTTACTACTTCAGCTCGCACCAACATCCCATCGCCGATTCTTAACGTGAAGTCCTCTTCATGTAGACTTTTCGTTACCTTGAACCCCTGTAGAGAAATACAAACATGGTTAGTAATTCCAGAATCTATAACCCAATTGCCCTTAGATTCTTCCACTAAACAACCCTCAAGATACAGGATATCGAAATTACCTTTTTGCTTTAGCATAGACAGGTATTCTCGGCAATCATTCTTGAAATGTCCTTTCTTCCCACATTGAAAACACTTTACCTTTTTGATTCACCTTTCGCTTCTTAATCTTTTTAGATTTCTTAGAAATAGGTGCAATCACCTCAAGCTTGTTCCGTTTGTTCTTCTCCTTTTCCTTCTTCTTTTTGGGATTAGGAGCAAGTGAACCGGGTTCAGCCACATTCGCCTCAGCCTTAGTTCCAGAACCCTTTAAAGTGTTCTCAAAGGCTTGCAACTCTTTCATCAATTCTGTTAAAGACATCTCCTTCCGGTTAAGGTTGTAGGATGCCTGAAACAAATCGAAATCCTTGGATAAGGTTTGGAAAACCATAACCAATTGAGTTGCAGCATTGATCTCAGCCCCATTTGCCTGAGCCTCAAACAAATAAGCCATGACTGTCATCATGTGCTCCTTGATAGGAGTTCCAACCTTCTGCCTGCAGTTCTTGAGACCTTTGATAGCCACGGTCTTAGCTTGGATAGTTTGTTCACCAAACATTTCCTCTAGGTTATCAATGATCTGCCTAGCAGTCTGATGTTCCTTATGCTGTTTGTGGAGCACGTTAGACATGCTCACCCGAATATAGCACATAGCACTTAGGTTGAAATTGTCCCAGCGCTCAAGCGCTACAAAATCCCTATCAGGAGCATCGATCGCAGGCGTAGGTGGTCGAGGTTAGGTTAGGACAAAACTGTGTTTCTCAAAATTTAGGATGATAAGCAAGTTCCTTTTCCAGTCATTAAAATTCTCGCCAGTTAATTTATTTTGCGTAAGTATCACAGATAAATGGCTCGACATTTTGATCTATAATAAGAAAACATGTAATAAGTACGAGAAAACATCCTTTTTTGTTTATAAAATTTAGTTTTGTAATAAAACAAAAAGATCTATATGCAATCTAAATGTTTATGTGTAAAACCCTTAAAACACATACCTTACAACGATAATTCTTAGCTTCCGTTTTCTAAGCTACCGAGGGGTAGTCATAGAATAACTAGCCAAGAAAACGGATCCCATCTGATTAATACATATTCGTCAATGGAGCAAATTCCATTAAATATATATTAACTATCATTTATTTGGTCACTACTTTACATAACAAAGCCTCAAGGGATGGTTAATAAATAAAGTAGCATGAGTATGTAACCATCGTTTCCAATTTTGAATCTATATTTTACATCCACCACCGAGTGGTGATCTAAACATAAAATATGTCCAAAATTGTTATCCTTTCGAAAATTCAAATCAGTGTGCGCTCTAGGTAAGATACATATCCGAAAGGAATTCCCGGGTCAAAACTAAGTAGTAGGCACTACCATGCGTAACTATTGGACCAACGATGGAGGTTATAGGTCTTAGTGTGTAAAACATTTTCCCACTCAATCTTTTAAATTAGGGTTTTTATTTTTTATGCATAAACAATATTTATTGAGTGGCATTCCCAAGTCTATATGATATGTTATCAATACATCACGAAATAGTATAACATATTCATCTAGTAACACATTATCCATGGTTTGCAAAATATGTCAATAGACGTGGATCATGATTCCATCCTAGAGAAAAGAAAATTACAAAATTTACAAAAATTAACCGAAACATATATCGGCCTTCATTTTTAGATCTATGCTTTGTATCCTTCTGCAATGTGTCTTCCTTCTCCAATGTCACATCTTTTTCAATTTAAAAATAAATTTAAATTTCAAAACGATTACATGTGATTTTTTAATTTTAATAAAAATTACAAAATATCAAAATTTAAATAAAAATCTGGTTTATTATATATTAAAATTCAAAAAATTTAAAATTTCCAAATTTCAAATTTAAATCACAAAATTTTAAAATTCATAATAATATCCATTAAATTTAAATTTAAATTTTCAATTTTGATTTCCAAATTATCAAGATCATATATTGTTGGAAAATTTTCAAAAAGATTATGTGATTTTTTTTATTATTAAAAAAACATTTTTTTAATTAAAAAAATTCCAAAAAACAAAAAAATCACATCCTTTGAAAATTTTCATACCTTCATTCATCTTCAATCTCCTTGAATCCATTGTAGTCCGAATTTTACATAAAAATTCCTACGCCGTTTCCGGGTAACAAAAATTCTAGGAATTGAAAGAACAACCTAACGGTGATAATAGACCGCATCTATTACACCTGAAAAACCTAGATACAAATTCTAACCTCTATGGAATCATGACCGGCAAAATTGAACATGCATCACATACTATAAAAATAATATAAAGCATTCATTCATCCATACATCAATTCATAAAATATTTAACATACTCAAAATGAAACCTAAAGTGCCGATTCTCTAAAATATTTCATTAATGTATAGACAGAAATTTATTTGATCAAATAATTTATGTTATATCCATGATCATGAGTCGACTCTGATACTAATTATTGGAAAAATCAGATCTGGTATCAGAGTTACGGCGCATCGGAAGTTTTAAAATTTTTATGCCGATTCGGAAAAGAAGCTCATGATGCATATAACAATAAATTAAATTCATGATCAATCGTACCTTATTTCTTAGATTCCAGAATTACTAGAGCGTTTGACCAACGTGTCTTCTCTACTATTCTCAACTTCCACGTCCTAGAATGTGTGTGGGCACACATTCTATGAATCCAAGCAACCGATAATGATTTCTAAAGTCTAGATCCCTCCTTCTCAATTCCGATGATCCTCGTTGAGAATATGATCAACTTCTTTCTTGAAAACTACAAAACAGGAACCGGTTAACATCCTATGAAAATTATCACTCGGTTTAACCTTCCTCACAGTTTTGATTCAATGGAATTTTTTTCTCTTTTTCTCTCTCACAAGTTTGCCGAATTTTATGATGTAGAAAAAACCTAATTGGTTTTTCTTTCTACTACCAAAAACGTTTTTCTAAAGGAAAAATACCAAAAGTTAGTTTTTCAAGAATTCCTAGACTTTATATAGAAGTCCAATCCTTTTCAAAATTTATCTCCCTCTTGAAAAATAATTAATAATTATTTTTCCGGATAAATTTTGAACCAAAAGATCATACAACTTTAGAACTAGATTCATTGAACCTAAAACGTTTTTCCAAGGGGAGATAATCCCTTAAAAAATTTGGCCACAAGGAGAAAATAAAGATTGATTGGTGGTTCAAATTTTAAATCAAGAATCTAGACTAGTTAAAAGATCCTAATCCTATCTAGATTCAAATTTCTTTAAAACCTTTTCGAATTTAAATAAAATTCACTTATTTGAATAAATATTTTACACAAACATTATCCATATTAATTAATTTAAATCAATGGAATATTTAAAATTTTATTTCCTCACAAAAACCGTGCACCTCTTTTAATTAGGAGAGAAAAATTCATGAAATAATATCCATTATTTAAATCAATTAATAATTTAATGTTAGGAATGTATTTGAATAATTTTGAACTAAAATTTTCTTCCATCCACTCAATTAAAAACCGTGTACCTCTTTTAATTAGGAGAGAAAAATTTTGTTTTCCAAAATTAAATAATTCAAACACAATATTATTTCCAAAATTCAAATTAACCAATCATTTGTCTACAAATTTCACATGTCCAATCCTTTCTGGATTGCATGTTAGAGAATACTATATCTTAATAGACATTACTAAATTCTATTTAAATTTACCGATCTTATTAGGAACAAATCTCAAGACGCTATATGGAACTATATGAGCTAATAGAGGGACCCGATGGAAATATGTAAAGAGACTCCTATGATTGTGAAAAATTAATTCCAGATTAATTATTCATCAATTATCAATTAAACTATTCCACAAAAAGTTTGAAGGTGAACTCCTGTTTACATACCGTATTATGAAAGCTCTCTCACGTAGTGCTTCTTCCATGATTTATTCATCGCTTGCTTAATTCCCATATGTTATCTATGATTGAATTAATGACTTTTTCTGTTTTATCTTTTTAATCATTTTAACATAACGTTCCATTATTCTCCATTGAAAGAACCACCAATTGTAAAACTATACAATTGGTAAACCATCAGAGAACACAAAGTAAACCGATAACCAAGATCTTGTTATACTATTTTTCAATCCCCGAATAATGTCTTTAAGTAGATAACATGTACTATCGTTAAGATAGCTATGGATTCCGTATCTATGAATCTTGATTTCTCCATCTATAAGTCATGCACCCAAAACACAAGTATATTAACCATGAAATAATAGTGTCTCACCTGTAGTGCATTAAAGTACATAAGTCATGGATACGAACTCAAGTAATCATTTTAGGATTAAGATTAATGCAGGATGAGAATGAATTGATTCTTATAAATGGAATTATTAAATCAAATCAATTAACATTTTAGGTCTAGTCCAATGTCATACCTCAATACTGGTATTCATTAAAATTTCTACTTGAAACCTATCCGATGGTCAAGACAAACCATCCCTCCAAGGAAGTAGACAACCTTTACAATCTTATCATGAATAATATCCCCAAATCTTATTCGATCGATTGCAGACTATTTATTTAGACTGTTATCAAATTACCACGTCTTCTATGTATACCTTGTATACATATAGTAATCCGATATATTATCAACAGCCAATGAGTATTTTATGTTTGCTCAAAATAACCAAACAATCAACAAATGAAAGTAAATAGGACACAACTTATTAAACATGAATAACCTCATCTTATTAATATCAAAATGTCATATTTACAGAAAATCCCTAATATTGATTTTCTATCCTTAAGGCATATTTAGATCCCAACAGTACTCACCAAGTAGATCCAATTTGTAGGAGTTGTCATTAATGCGCTCGAGAACTTGAAATGGTCCATTCCCTTGTAGAAGAAGCTTTGAATGTATTTGAGCTGGTAACCTCTCCTTACGCATGTGTAACCACACCCAATCACCCAGCTCAAAAACAACCTTGTTTTGTCCCTTCTCAGCATGTTTGACATATTGCTTCATCTTTTTCTCAATGTTGAGTCTTACGATCTCATGAATCTTTTTAATAATTTCAACTTTCTTTTGACCATCTAAAATCACACGCTCAGACAAAGGCAAAGGAGTTAAATCCAAAGGAGTTAATGGATTAAAACCATACACAATTTCAAAAGGTGAAAATTTAGAGTAAAATAAATAGATCTGTTGTAAGCAAACTCAATATGTGACAAACACTCTTCCCATATTTTGATGTTCTTTTTAATGATTGCTCTTAATGAAGTAGACAAAGTATTATTTACTACTTCAGTTTGATCATCAATTTATGGATGACAAGTTGTAGAAAACAATAACTTGGTTCTTAACTTACTCCACAAAGTCTTCCAAAAGTAACTCAATAACTTAACATCTCTATCCGAAACAACTGTTATAGGCATACCATGTAACCTAACAATTTTGTGAAAGAACAAATCAGCAACATTAGACGCATCATTAGTTTTGTGACAAGGAATAAAATGTGCCATCTTAGAAAATATATCCACCACCACAAAAATAGAATCCCGTCCCCTTTTTGGACGTAGGCAATCCTAACACAAAATCCAACGGAATGTCAATCTAAGGTATACTAGGAATTGGTAGTGGGGTGTACAAACCATGGGGTTGAACCTTGACTTAGCTTGCCAATAGGTGACACATCTCTCACAAGTCTTCTCAACATCTTTTTTCATGCAAGGCCAATAAAAATGTTCTTATATAACTCCTAGGGTTTTAGCTATACCAAAATACCCCATCAACCCTCCACCATGGGCTTCTTTCATTAACAAGTCCCTCAAAGAACAATTAGGCACTCACAATTGATTTTTCCGAAACAAATAATTACCATGCCTAAAATATTCCCCAAAGGTAGCCTTCTCACAAGACAACTACAACTCACTAAAATCTTGGTCTATTGGTTACAACTCTTTAATGTGCTCAAAATCAAGTAATATAACATTAAGAGTAGAAATCAATGCATACCTGCGGGAAAGTGCATTGGTCACCACATTTTCCTTACCTTGTTTGTACTTGATCACAAATGGGAATAGCTCAATGAACTCCATCCATGCACTCTGCATGTCTCTTGTTCAGCTTGTGTTGCCCCTTCAAATGCTTTAAAGATTTATGATCCGTGTGGATCATAAATTCCTTGGCCAATAGGTAATGCTATAATGGCTTCAATGCCCGTACCAATACATACATCTCTTTGTCATAAGTAGGGTAGTTCAAGGCTGCCCCGCTTAGTTTCTCACTGAAGTAAGCAATTGGTCTTCTATCCTGCATAAGAACTGCTCCAATACCTATACCTAATGCATCACATTCAATCTCAAATGCTTTAGAAAAATTAGGTAAGGCTAGCAAAGGTGGTTTTATTAATTTTTCCTTGATCAACTGGAATGCCACCTCTTGCTCTTTTCCTCATTTGAATCTAACATTCTTCTTCATGGCCTCGGTAAGGGGAGCAACGATGATACTAAAATCTTTCACGAACCTCCTATAGAAACTAGTAAGCCCATGAAAACTTCTAACCTACCGAACATTAGTTGGTATCAGCCATTCTTGTATTGCGCAGACCTTTTCTTCATCAATCTCAATTCCCTTGGCACTAACAACATAACCTAGGAAAACAAGCTTATTGGTACAAAAAGTAGACTTTTTCAAGTTAGCAAACAATTTTTCTTTTCTAAGCACTTCAAAAACCGATTGTAAATGCTTCAAATGATCATCCAAGTTTTTCTTGTAAATGAGAATTTCATCCAAATATAGCACAATAAATTTCCTAAGGAAAGGATGTAAAACATGATTAATTAAACGCATGAAACTGCTAAGTGCATTAGTTAATCCAAAAGGCATAACTAACCACTCATATAATCCATATTTAGTTTTGAATGCAGTTTTACATTTATCACCTTCCTTCATTCTTATTTGATGATAATCACTTTTCAGATCAATCTTAGAAAATACACAAGCATTACGCGGCTCATCTAACATGTCATCTAAGCAAGGAATGGAAAAACGATACTTTACCGTGATGTTATTGACAGCTCGGCAATCAACACACATTTTCCATGTTCCATCCTTCTTAGGTACTAACAACACCGGAACTGTGCATGGACTCATGCTTTCTCTCACGAACCCTTTTTCCATCAACTCCTCAACTTGCCTTTGAAGCTCCTTTTTCTCCTCCAGGTTTCTTCTATAGACTAGTCGGTTAGGAATGGTTGCACCGGGTACGAAATTAATTTGATGCTCGATCCCTCGGATTAGTGGTAATCTGTGTGGTGTATCCTTGGGAAAAACATCCTCACAATCCTACAAAAGAGACAATGGAACTAGAAAGAGAGGGGTCAAGTTGGTTAATTAAAAATGTAGCCTCCCTGTATACAAGTAAAATCATTGGCTAGTTTAATATCAATGATCTCTTTACATCACTTGCTCTTGCATAAAAATTCTTTTGTGTTCTCTCTTTTTTCTCTCATTGGCCGAAACCCCTTTTTCCTTTTCACTCTCCTTTTTCTTGGCTAATCTCTCTCTTTCTTGACTCTCGGCCTTTCTCTCTTTTGCACTCTTTCTTTTTTGATCACTCTCTTTCTTTTGCTCACTCTTCTTTTGTAACTTTACTTGATCTTCATAAACCTATTTCAGAG
>CM046385.1:23509273-23558055 GCA_025413485.1 Ficus microcarpa
TTAATGGTACAAGAGTGATGGCTCGTTGATTGTGCACCAGAGAGTACTTGCTGGTGAAACCATCATGCTTCACACGCCGATCAAACTGCCAAGGCCTTCTAAGAAGTATATGTCCCGCATGCATGGGAACTACATCACACAACATCTCGTCTACATACTTCCCGATCCGGAATGAAACAAAAACTTGCTTGTTGACTCTTACCTCACCATAATCATTCAACCATTGCAGCTTGTAAGGCCATGAGTGCTTTGTTGTTGGCAGCCCCAATTTCGCCACCATGGTAGTGCCAGCGATATTGGTACAACTCCCTCTATCAATAATCATACTACACACCTTGTCTTGAGCACGTCACCTAGTATGGAAAATATTTTCTCGTTGCTCCTAGTTGTCTTCCTTAACTTACACACATAAGGTTCTCTTTGCCACCAAGGTCAACTCACCATGAGCAACACACTCCTCATCCGAAGTATCCACCAATGATGGCATAGACTCAATATCTTCTTTATCCTCAGTTTCGATCTTGCCATTGTCCCGTATCACCAAACTCTCTTATATGGACATTGACTTAATATGTGACCCCTGCCTTGACATTTGAAACACTTAATGTTATGATTGCGATTCGGAGTAGTCATTTTTACCTTGTGAATTGGAAGTCGAGGAAGAAGGCTTGATATTTACCTTAGGGTTGGCTGAGGCTTTTTCTTCTTTCTTTGGATAAGTCGACTTCCAAGGAGTTTGTTCTGTATATCGGCTTGGTCGTGTACCCTTCCTCTTGAGTTGCTTTTCAACTTTTATGGCCATGTGTACCATATCCTCCAACTCCATGTAATGTTACAACTCTACCTGATTGGTGATTTCTTGATTCAAACCTGTCAAAAACCGTGCCATGGTGGCTTCTCTCCTCCTCTACATTTGCTCAGATCATTGCTACCTCCATCTTTTGGTAGTAATCTTCGACACTCCAATTGACTTGTGCAAGTCTTTGTAGCTTATTGTTAAAATCCCGGTAATAGTGACTTGGCACAAAACGCCTCCTCATCACTGTTTTCATCTCCTCCCAAGTGTCCACTGGTCTTTCTCTATTTTGTCTCCTGTTTAACACCAATTAATCTCACCAAATAATAGCATAGTCCGAAAACTTAATGGTTACAAGTTTTACCTTTTTCATCTCGGAGTAGTTGTGGCAATCAAAAACTAGCTTTATCTTCTTTTCCCACTTTAGATAAGCTTCAGGATCATTCTTGCCTTGAAATGAAGGCACCTTTATTTTAATGCTGTCCAAATTATTATCCTCCCGATTCCTATCTCTTCTAACCCATCCAAACCTCCTAATGTTGCCCACCGAGTGTTTATCGTCTTGTTCCTCAAAACCGCCCATGTTGAACTCCTCAAAATCCTCCGCAACATGCCTCGATTGAACTCTTTCCCTCCTATGCATATTGGAAACCATTTGTGGCTGCCCCCGATTGGCATTTTCCACCCTATTTAACCGTTCATTGATTTGCTCTAATTTCACCCTCATCATCTGCCTCATTTCTCCCATAAATGCTTCTATGTATAGCCTTGTATCCGCCCCTCTTTGAGCTTCCTCATGGTCGTGTTCGAGACATGATTTCTACAAGAGATAAGTTATAAAAAGAAAAAAAGAAAACAAAAAGAAAGTACCTCACAATTCTCTCCCTCTCGTGTTTCACTCGAAGATTATATTTCACTCAACACTCATGTTTTTCACACGAAATATTCGGCTTTTACCCTCAAATAATCTCATACTCTTGCCTTCTTCCACTCGTGGTAATTCTCTTTTGGCTCTTATTAAACTAATCAAACAAGAATAAGAATTTTCAGCAAACAATTCATTCATAACATACCAATGAGATTTTTCATTTTTAGAACACCGTATGTGTCACATGAATTTCCAACAAGAATTTCCAATAAGAATATGTGTCATACTATTTTTTTTTTTCGAAAGAAAGTCAATCAGATTCAATGATTCTTCTTCTTCTTCTTCTTCTTTTTTGGCGCAATTTTTTTTCAAAGAAACTCAATCAGATTCAATGATTCTTCTTCTCCTTCTCTTTTTTTTTTTTTGAATTTTTTTTTTGGCAGTATCAAGAATTGAAATAAAAGCTATAGCAAGGAATATAGGAAAAAAAAATTCTACCAAAAAGACAAGGGAAATTCGGCCAACTGAAGTTTGAAAAGAGATTGAGAAACTAGGTTGAAAAACAAAAGGGATAAGCAAACCTGAGGCTAGAACCTTGGTCTGATACCAAAGGATATGAATCTCGTCAAGAATAACAAGACCCGAACACTAGGACTGGCAATATGGGTCGCGACATGACGACATGATTTGAAAATGACATAAATTTCGCGGGTTCAGGTTGGGAAAAATAGGAGTCGGGTCAAATTCGGGTGACTCGAAATTGACACAGGAAAAAAAGGATCGTGTTTGCGTTGGACCCATAGAACCCGAACACAACCCGTTTTTCATGTAGGTCAATTTTGGGTCAATGTCGTGTCAATTTCGGGTTAGTTTCGGGTCAATTTTGGGTCTAACCCTAACACGACCTAGATCTAACCCGAAAAATGTTTGATATGCTTTTAAAAAAGGAAAAAAAAAAAAACCTAATACCCCTTTACCTTTAGATGATTAGATCTAACTTAGAGGCCAACATTGCCCTATTTCTACCTCGCCTCTTCCATTCCGCCCAACCTTGTGTGGTGTGCCCAACATTCCGAATCCAAACTAGTGAAACCACATCTCCCTCTTCATCTCAAAGAAACTCATCTCCCTCTCTATGAGTCCGTGGTATTTGGATTTGTGGACTTTATTAAGATGTTTGTAATATGACTTTGCCTAACTATGATTGTGAACTTGGCACTTGAGTTGGAAGTTTAATTTTATGATTTTGTATTTGAAAACAATCCTTAACACTTGTTGTTTTGTCAATGGTATGTTTGTGTTGAAGGTAAATTATTATTCTTATAGGTTTTTTTTTTTTTTTTTGAATTTGGGATATAATTTTGCTTAAACTGAATTGGTTTTTGTGTCAAATTCAAGTTGCGGGTTTAATTTGGGTCTAATTCGGGTTACGGGTCGGGTCAAATTCGTGTTGCGGGTTCAATTCGTGTCGCGGGTTTAGTTCGTGTTGCGGGTTTTGTTCATGTCGCGGGTCAAGTTCGTGTTGCGTGTCAAGTTCGGTTCGTGTCGTATCAACCCGTTATGGGTTCATGTCGTGTTCATGTTATGGTTTGAAGAAATTTTCGTGTCTCGAGTCATGTTCGGGTTGGGAAAGAAAAAAATTGACACGGCTGTAACACGACACGAACCCGACATGTGATATGAATTGCCACCCCTACCGAACACAATTAGGAACCCAAGATCATTCTACGGTCAGATTTGAATGGAACCTCGACCCGTTGTTTATAACGAAATAAGAACCTTGGTACATTGAAGACGTTTCAAACGGTAATGAAAATCCGTTTGATAAGTCGTTGTTGAACACCACAAGAATAATTATTGATAAGTTCAAATAGTTCTTCAAAGAACCAAAGAGAATAACTCTAAAATTTTTGAATGAATTACCTCCATCTTTCTTTTCCATTGGTGCCTATTAATAGACTGAATTATTACAAAGAAAGTTCGTAGAATAGCTCAATTACATGCCTTCTTAATTAATGTTAAAATCTAGTAATAATTGTTTTTACTTACCTAAAATAGAAAAAGGAAACAATCTAAAAATTAAATGGCTATACTAGAAAAGGAAAGTGGACTAATGAGCTAATAAAAGATGAATGATGACTGAATATTCAACAATACTACAGAAAAAAGGAAACTAAGTAGTTTTTGAGTTTCTCTTTCTTGGTTCAGACACCTATTGCATGGATTTGCATGGTTGATCTTTTTGATCCGAATTGACCTTGATGAGGTGGACCAACCTTTGTTGTCCCTCGTTGGTGAGCACGCCTAAATCCTCTTACTGAACCTTTCGAATTAAATTGTTGAGTTCTTCCTTGAAGTGTTTGGCTCGAGCTCTTGTTACTGGGCCCATAGGAACTTTGATTGGTTCTTCAACTTCAAGTTTCTTAGCAGTCGTGCCCTTGTCAGATAATAGATACTTTTATAGATAATATTATAGATATAGAGACACACAAATAAGAGATTAGAAAAAAAAAAAAAAAAAAAAAAAAAAAAGCATGCATCCAAGTTAGAACAAAAAATTTTGTTTTTTCCCCCCACATCACCTCTTCTTATATATAAATTAGAACCCAAAAAAAAAAAAAAAGCAAAAAGAAGAAGCAAGCATCCAAGTTAGAACAAAAAATTTTGTTTTTTCCCCACATCACCACTTCTTATATATATATATATATAATAGATAATAGATACGTTTATATATTATATTATAGATAAATAGACATACAAATAAGAGATTAAAAAAAAAAAAAAAAGCATCCAGATTGGAACAAAAATTTTTGGTTTTTTCCACCGCTTCTTATACATACTAGTATTGGGGAACGTGATTGAGGCACGTTCTCCCGTAGTTACGTAAACTTAAACTATGAAGTTATTTGTTAGGATCTAAATTGCTTAAATAGAATAAGAATTATTTCTATTATTTGTTACTATAAAGATACATAAATAACTATATATGCTAATGTAATCTATACATTGACTCCAACTTTGAACAATTATGACATTTACATCTTGAAACATAACAAAGAATATTGTACCTTATTATATTGTGTTGTAATACTTGTATTTGAAGGCCACAACAAAGAGAGTTAGAAGAATACTAATATTGTAAAATAATAGCTAAGTAATTAATTAACTAAGTTTTGAAATTTTTCTTCAGTTGTGAAGGATATGTAGTACACATTAACATACAAAAAATAAAGAACATAATATGAAAGTTATTTTTTATATAATAATTAATCTAAAAGGTTTTAACACTGATCGATATGTAATTAGTCTGATTAGGTTTTAACGAGAGTACAAATAAGAATGAAATTTATAAAATAAGATTAAAAAAAAAAAATTTATACAACATCAAAACGTCTCTTTTAAAAGATTTTTTTGTAACTGTTTTGCATCGAATTAAAGAAATGAGGCTCTTCTAAGAATAATTACTATGTCTATTTAAAAAAAGTACCATGAAAAAAATAAAATACAAATAAAAAAGTTTTAATTTATTGTCTTAAAGTTAAAATTTTAGGATAAAAAGTTCATAAATCCCTATTATATTTTGTTAATAAAGTTGGGTTAACATAATTAATGCGCATTCTAGTTCTAGTTATTAAAGCTAATTAATTTTGGTGAATAAATAAATTTTTGTAATGAAAAGAAAATAGTGAAATTAAATGTTAGTCTGCAAGAGAAGAAAGGAAAAAAGAAAAGAAAAAAGAGAGAAGCGGTGTTGGCTTTAGTGCACTGAGAGCCATAGAGGGAGAGGGAGAGGGAGAGGGAGAGGGAGAGGGAGAGAATACACCATGTGCAAATAGAGGGACTCCACTTAATCAAAAATTGAGAAATAATACATGAAAGAGATGATAATTGAGGTGTCAAAATATAAATAAGACATGAGGATCAATACTATCCATTAGATTTATATCAAGTTAAAGTAGAGTAAGTGTGAACCATTGGATTGGTTCAAGTAAAGGTTAAAGTACGAAACTTTTTACCCCTCGCTCTCTCTTCTATAATCTAGTATAGATAATATATACTTTTATATATTATATTATAGATATATAGACACACAAATAAGAGATTAGAAGAATAAAAAATAAAAAATAAAAAATAAAAAAAGAAGAAGAAGAAGAAGAAGAAGAAGGAAGCATCCAAGTTGGAACGAAAATTTTTGTTTTTCCCCCTACATCACCACTTCTTATATTATACTAGCTTGAGAGGACATGCCCGAGGCACGTCCCATTATAACTTTTTTTTTTTTTTTTGTTCACTGTTTTTGGTTAAAAATATTACTTAAAATTATTATCTTCAATTGAACAAGAAGTTTGAATCAACACTTCTAACATTTTTTTTTTATAAAAATTTAAATTTATAAATCAAACAGTCATAAATATAATTAATAATATTTCGACAAAAAAAATAATTTTTTCTAATTATTTTTCTATAAAGATATGCTAATAAATATTAATAATTCAACTTAGAATTTTAGTTAAACTTGAACATATATAGTATTTATTTATATCTCCAATATAAATAGGCAAGCATGAATAAATATAGCCAATTATTGTGCTTTAAGTTAAACTACTTAAAATATTAAGTTGAAAAAAAAAAACTGTATTAAAAAAAAACTGTAAATTAATGTAAAATCCCACACAAAAGTAGTTGAATAACCAAAAAGTATAAAAGATATTCTCAATTCTTAGAGAGGTAATGCATTTCGATTGAACCATTTAAAGAGTAAGGGGGTGTTTGGTGTGTTAGTTTGAGTTGAAATATTTTAGTTGTAATAGTAAATTTTTTTGAATTTTCAGAAAAGACAAAAAACTTTTTGGGAAAAAGACAAAAACTTTTTAGGAAAAAGACAAAAAAAAAGTTTGAAATGAGATGAAAATAGATGTTTGCCATCCACCCCCAGTGTCTTTTTATTTTTAACACAGACTTAAGAAAAATAAATTAGTAGGAATTATATTTATGTAAATTGTGTGAAAATATATTTGTGGGGTCGTATTTAAAAAATAATATTTAAATGTTATTTAAAAAAAAAGACTTTTGAATGGGAAACAAAAAAATATACAATATAATTAAAAAGAAGTAGAAAAAACAAAAGATGGAATAAAGGGGAAAAAAAAAAAAAAAAGCAAACGGAAGCTGAGCATGTTACAGACAATATTATTTTGTAAGGAATTAAGTAAGTAATTTGTTGAAAGCAAGCAATTAGTCTGAAGAAATTAATACAATTAAACATATGGAAGTGTGAGGTTGAATAAAAGTAACAAGACATGTGGACTAAATCAAAACCATTAGCTTTAAATCAAGTAAAAAGATATTCATTTTAAAACCATTGTATTGACTTAAAAAAAAAACAAAAAAAAAAAAAAAAAGCAAGCATGCAAGTAAGAACAAAATTTTGTCTTTTTCTACCTTATTCTCCTTTCTATACATATTATAGATAATAGATACGATCCCTGGTTTTTTTTTTTTTTTTTTTTTTTTGGGGCATTCAATGATCTATTTATTTATTTACCCCTTATTATTATTATTATTATTATTTAAAAAACGCTAATTATTGCTTCAAATCCACGCTACACGTCTGGGTTCCCTGACGGGCTCTGTTCAGTTTCCATCTTGAGGTTTTGGGCTTCAATTCGGCCCCACCTGTGGAAATTGTAGCTATTCGCCGATGGCAAGGTATTTTGGGTATATAAAATTGATAAACCCTAAATTTGTTATCCTTTCAAAACTTATCTATCAAACTTTTAATTTTGATAATTTATTCATTGAATTGTTAAATTATTACAATATAACTCTTTTAGTCAATTTCACTGAACTTACTAAATTGTTACAATATATCCATTTTAGTCAATTTCACACTAAATAAAATATTCGAAATTGGAAGATTTACATTAGGGTTTGTATAAGATTGGGAAATTTTAGTTGAAAATGTGCATTTCTATCTTTACATGAGACGCATGTGGGATTTTCATAACTAATTTAATAGAAAATTAATTCATGGGGGTACATTACAACAATTTAACAAGTTCAGAGGATTGGTTGTCAAAATTAGAAGTTTGGAGGATAAGTTTCTAAAAGGTGACAAGTATGGGGCGTATCAGTGTCAAATATCCAAGTTTTTTTTTTTTTTTTTTGTAAGGGAAAGCACTAGAATTGATATAAAAACTTGACACTAGACCAATGTGATACAAAATAAAGCTAAAATTTGTGTCATCTTGGTCAAAATCAAAGAATATGTGTCATGTTGGTTAATGAATAAATTAAAAAAAAAAAAAAAAAAAGACTATTTAGGTAATTTTCTCTTTAAACCCACCATCTTCTTCTTTGTATCCGATGTTCTCGGTCTCCATCGCTAGCAAGGGTGCAATCGATATCGTACGTTTATATCAGTATTTTTCCTAGTAGGCATAATAATAATAACAATAATAATAGTAATAATAGTTGCATTGCATTCCTCTTGCACAAAAGCGTGCTTGAACGGACTAAAACTTTTACCTCATCATCTGCATATCAATTAACTATATGTGTCAAAGTTATCACCGTTTTGCGAACAGTGTATACAACTACCAGAATGAAAAACTTGAAACAAGCAAGAGCAATTGGAAAACCAATATATGTACATAACAAACTAGCATAGTCTTCGAACCTCAGGTCCGATAGACCATTCTAGCATTTATTTTCCAGTAACTTGGATGTATAAATATTATTATTATTTTATTATTATTATTATTATTTGCATTATAATATTTTTGAAAGAGTAGTATTAAGGATACCACCTTTAATCTCAATTTTTGAGTACCAACTCATGCGGTTCATTGATAGATGTAATCAATTGATATGACAATATTTTAAATATTTATCAATTAAATAATGATAAATTTGAAAATATTAGAATTATAGTTGCTGTTCTTAACATTTTTCTTTTTCAAATATATATCTAGATATAACGATAACTAAAACTCTTCCTCTTTGTTTAATTGAAATACATAAATTCACTATGTAATTTTTATTTTGTTAAAGGGAACAATAATGAGAGTATACTTTTATGCTTCTAATCTAATCGTCAAACGAATTCCTTGTAATATTGTAGTTCTAATCATAAACATGTTAACCAAACTGATTTGTGCGACCTTAGAAGTTTTTAGCCATTGTTCTACGAAGGAGGAAGTTGTAAAGTTCCAGCATAAAAACTGACTATTGTGTTAAATCTAAAGATGATTGTAGATGTTGGGATTTATGGTCAAAATTTCATTCAAAAGAAATTAGTAAAAATCATCGCAAACAGAAATTATTAGCCTTGGACATCGTTAGTGAGAAACATAAAGCAATTATGAATTAGTAACTGAAATGAAATGAATTGTAAATAAAGCAATAAACGATAAAAATACCGAAATTTAGAGAGTTTCGTCGGAATATGCTACGTCCTCTGTAAGTGTCTAGAGTTTTACTATGTTTGAAATGAAGGGTTACAATTACAAAGGTTTTCTCTCAATTTCGGCAGAATTTTTCTAAGCAAAAAGGGAAGAATAATTCCCAAATCTGAGAAGTCTTCCTCTATTTATAGAAGGAAAGTAGTAGACTCGGATTTCTAGGGAAGTAGTGGGTAGTTCCCTACTACCCTGAGAATTCGGGACGTATGCTAGAACATGAGCCACAATCTTTAGTGAGTTTAAGATAGGGGGTCAATTCTTCATTGTTCGAATATTGCCAGTTTTGGATCGATCAATCGGTCATCGAGCGATAAGTCAAACATCAAATTGATCACCAGTTTTGGATCAAGGGTTATTTATATAGATATCCAAATTGGAGATATTAATTTGAAATATGTTTGTTTTTCCGTTTTATTTACATAAATGTCTAAAAGAGTAATTATAAAAATAATTTTACCCTTTATAAAGAATGCAGAATTAACAAATAAAAAAACTACAAAAAAGGAAACAAAAAAAAAAAGGAATCTAAGATTTTTACCAAATAAGGCTAAAGTTGATTTAATGAAATTGCAAAAAGAATTGATAGAAAATAAAATTTTGAAATTTTTTTTAATTTATTGTAAGAATGTGTAAATATTCATAATGAACCAAAAAAGAGAATATTTTCTCAAAATCATATTTCACATTAATGAGAAAAAGCTAAATAAAGAAAAAAAATCTCAAAAAAAAAAATTTCGTATAATGAATATGTCTTTATCATAAAGATATGCTCGATTTCATTTCTACTAATTTACATATATATAATAGTATTTCTTTCCATAAAGAATTTGATTACATTTATTGTGTTATTCTTTAATTTGTTTGGTTAAGACATAAATGACAACCCTTTGATTTATAGTGAATTATATAAACAAATAAGTTTTTTTCATTAGAATTCATTCTTTTTTTTTATATATGAAAAGTCTGAATATTCATCAATTTTATCATTAATATTTTGTATTGTGTTTAGTATTTAGTGTGAATCATCATCTTTATAGTAAATATTTTATATATATTATAATTACTTTGATATTTATAACTAATTTTGGTTTATTAAAGGAATTTACATTTATCAACAAAAAATATTCATCATTAAAATCAAAAAACAAAAAAAAAAAAAGGAAAATAAAAGAATCTGTATAAAAATAAAATGATGTCAATTTTAATAAAATGACAAAATAAGTACTACAAATATTTATTTCTTAAAAAATAGACATATACATAATATTGTTGAAAAATTGACATATTTCAAAATAAGACTTTAAAAATAAACCTTTTGTGTAATTAATCCAATGATCAATGGGTCATGATTCGATATTTGTTGGTCACTGTACACAGAAGACAACTCTGTACCTTCCAGGAAATTTCTTGGAGTAAGACAGTGAACTTAGCAATTCCAAAAACCTTTAATATAAGATTGGTGGTGCCCAATCCTTTTTTACTAATCCTATTGTTTTTCTAACTTTAAACTAAGTTTTTAGTTCGTTTACCATAACATTACATACAGATTAATTTGCTAATTAAGGAGGCCTTTTCCTAGTTTTGCTTTCCTAGATTTGTTGTTTGTCTGTGAATATGCAGAATGCTTCTTCTTCTTCTTCTTTAATGCTCACTCCCGCAAAACATGATGTGTTTCTCAGCTTTAGAGGTGAGGATTGTTGGAAAAATCGGATCCGGTATCAGAGTTACGGCGCAGCGGAAATTTTAAAAATTTTATGCCGTTTCCGGAAAAAAAGCTCATGATACATATAACAATAAATTAATTCATGATCAAGCATACCTTATTTCTTGGATTCTGGAATTGCTAGAGCGTTTGACCAACGTGTCTTCTCTACTATTCTCGAGTTCCACGTCTCAGAATGTGTGTGGGCACACGTTCTATGAATTCAAGCGACCGGTATTTCTTTCCGAAGTCTAGATCCCTCCTTCTCAATTCCGATGATCCTCGTTGAGAATTTGATCCAATTTCTTTCTTCAAAACTACAAAATAAGAACCGGTTAACCTCCTATGAAAAATTATCACTCGGTTTAACCTTCCTCGCAGTTTTGATTCAATGGAATTTTCTTTCTTTTTCTCTCTCACAAGAAAACCGAATTTTTGATGTGGAAGAAACCTAAAAATAAAATTTTTTCTTCCAAAAAAAAAAAAATCAAAAATTGGTTTTTCAAGAACTCCTAGCCTTTATATAGTATTCCAATCCTTTTCAAAATTTATCTCCTACTTGAAAAATAATTAATAATTATTTTTCCGGATAAATTTTGAACCAAAAGATCATACTACTTTAGGGCTGGATTCATTGAACATAAAAACAATTTTTCAAGAGGAAATCTTGCTCAAAAAATTCGGCCACTTATAGATAAATCTTGATTGGTGGTTTAAATTTTAAATCAAGAATCTAGACTAGTCAAAAGATCCTAGTCCTATCTAGATTCAAACTTCTTTTAAACCTTTTTGAATTTAAATAGGATTCTCTTGTTTGAATTAATTATTTTCTCCAAACATCAACCATATCTATTAATTTAAATAAATGGAATATTTGAAATTTTTCTTCCTCAAAAAACCGACCATCATATTTAAAAGGAAAGAAAAAAAACTATCAAATAATCTCTATTATTTAAATCAATTAATAATTTAATGTTTGAAATATATTTAAACAATTTTGAAACAAAATTTTCTTCCTCCACCTATCTAAAAACCGTACATCACAATTAGATTAGGAGAAAAAATTTTGTTTTCCAAAATTAAATAATTCAAACACAATCTTAGGGTCCGTTTGGTTCATCAGTTTGAGTTGGAAATTTTAAGTTCAGTTCGAAATAAGTTAAGTTGAGAGTTTGAGTTGAGTGTTTGGTAAAAAGTTTGAGTTGAAAAGTTTAACTTGAGTTGAGTGTTTGGTAAAAAAGTTTGAGTTGAAAAGTTTAAAAAGTGTTAGGACCCTGTTTGGATGTTAAAAATTTCAGTTAAAATTTTTAATTTAAATTTAACATTTCATTATAAGTTTCAGATCAAGAAAATAAAAAAAATTAAAATAAATTTAATTAATAACACACATCAACAACATATATCAAAAAATTTTGTAAAATTTATTACATAACCATAAAATACACTAATAAAAAGTACATAATTAATCACTAAAAATTATAATTGATCAATAAAAATTACGGTTTAAAATATCATGTAAATAAATTTTCTTAATTTACCGTGAAATCATGAAAATCACAAACACAAAAAAAGGAAGAAAAAAAGGAAGAAAAAAAGGAGAGAGAGAGGGACAGAGAGGGTGGCGAGCGAGAAAGAAGAGAGAGAAAACAAATCTCCTCTTCTTCTTCTTCTCTCTCTCTCTCTCTCTCTCTCTCTCTCTCTCTCTCTCTCTCTCTCTCTCTCTCTCTCTCTCTCCAGCCCAAGTACCTCCACCCCTACCTTGTCAAATCCTGGTCCTCCTCTTTCTCCCTCTGCTACCCATCTCGCTTCTCCAACTCCGCTTTCCTGTACCAGATTTTCAATGCCAATCTCACCAACGCCGCCTACTCATACTCGCCACTCTCTCTCCAGCCGCTTTCTCTCTCCTCCCCACCCCCGCCGGAAACAACCCCCAAGGCCACCCCTTCTGACTTGCTCTCTCTGCTCGGCCCCAACCAGTTTTCTTGAAGGAGAAGCGCCATAACAGACACCAATAAGAACCCATCTCGATCAAGGTCGGAATGACCCAAATGCTGTGCGGGGGCGCCATTCTCGAGGTCATCGCTGTCGACCAAGCCAAGCTCGCCGAGGATGCCAGAGCGCGATTTCCAAGCTCTGTTCGTCTGCAGGTGTCGCAATCTCGGCGAGGCCCTGAGGAGTGTGAGGGAAGGCGTGGCGATGGGCGAAGAGGGAGGGAAAAGTCGGGGCGGTGCAGATGGGCAACAAGGAAACCGAGGAGAGTTTGCCTTGGATTTGTTGCACAGTAAACCAAACTTGGTTTACTATATAACGGTTCTGTAATACCTGACTTTTTATATGTTATTCTTTCTTCTTGAAAGAGCTCGAATGTATGTCATAAGGGCATTTTATGAAAAAGTTCGATTTAAAACTTTATTATGTGTGATGAGTTCTTATAACTTTATAAGACTTAAAGATGGTTGTTTAGAATAGAAAATAGCCTTTTCGAATGAAAAGAGATGAAATTTGCATGATTCTACTTCGGTCAAAAGTTTGACCGAAAAAGTCAACTTTGACCCGGGAAAGTCAAAGTTTGACCAGAATAGTCAACGTGATGACAGTATAGTTTTGTGACATGCAGTATGGAAGAAATACTGCGAAAACCCATTTTTATGGGTAAGATAGCATAGATAAGATCAAAAACCACCATAGAAAAATCAAGCACACTAAGTTAAGGCACAGGGCAAAAGGGTTTGAGAAAATAAAAAAAAAAATTTCTAGACCGATTTTTACACAGATGAAATTTTTACTGCAGTATAAAATATTAATACTGTGTATTAGTACAACACAGTATTAGATTTATCTGTGTTTAGTTTAAATTAGACTGTTTTTACAAAAAGTAACCAAACAAGGCTTTTTAATTATGACATCATCACCTTTTTAAATTATGATCTCATAAATATTTTGAGAACAAATCCAAGCAAGACAAGTGTCTTATTCTAGAAAAATCTTTGCTTGTTCACCAAGAAAAGTTTCGGCCACCTCAGGGGTGAAAATGCAAGAATTTTCACTTTTAGGGCAAAAGTGCAAATTTTAAAATTTGATGATGTAAGCGATGATGTAAGCCATGATGTAAGCGATGATGTCATTTCCTTGTTCTACAAGGCTTGGCTGGCCACCTCACCCCCCCCCCCAAAAGTGTGAATTTCCAAAAATTTAGGGACTAAATTGCAAAGTTAAAAAGTCCCACATTGCCTATAAATAGGGGTGTCTTCCACCCTTTTCAAATCAGAAAACCCAGCCTTATTCTGCCCATTTTCAGCCAAGAAAAACCGAGAGTGAGGGAGAGAAAGAAACAAAAAATTTTCTTGAACCTTGGTGTAGGTATGTTCGGTTTTGAGCTAGGAACCATTAGGGAGAGCTAGAAAAATTTTTCCAGCCATTCTAGCTGCTGCCGTGGGGGCTGTGAGCAGTGGAATCAAGTGGAAAAAAATCAGATTTTTGAGGGAAAGAGTTAGGGGAAGTTCGAGTGTGAGTAAGCAAGCTAGAAACCAAGTTTTGGAGTCAAATTTCTCCTTGTGTGCAGCCCACGGGTTTGGTGGAAAAGGAGAAGAAAAATTTCAGATTTTGGGTCCAATTTTGTGGTGTGTAGCCGAGCCATAGGGGAGGTCAATTTTTAGTCCAAAAAGCCAAGATTTGGAGCCACTTTGGTGTGTGGAGAAACCGGTTCTAGGAGTAGGAACCAAGGGTGAGAATTGTGGTTCAACCTTAAAGCCAATCCTTGAATAGTTCAAGGTAATTTTCAAAACCCTAAACTTATTTTCATTTAAACTTTTAAAATAAAGTTTAAATGTATTTCAAGTATGATTTGTAAGAGCATAAGCTCACCATTTAATTTTGTGCTCTTAGCTAGTGCATGGTGCTTGATTTGCTAGCCTAGGGGTGGTTTGGTTTAAAATTTCATGCTTATGATGCTATGATTTACATATGCTAGGTTGCATGCTAAATTATGGTTATATGTCCCCAATTATGTGTTTAAGAATGTGATTGCATGTTAGGGTGCTAGATGGAATGATATTGTATAGAATGGCATGATTGATTTGGATGCATGCTAGGAGTAGAAACCATGCAGCCAAGGTTGTTGGGTTCGGACTTTTAGGGCTGCATGAGTATGTTGGGCAAGCATGATGGGACATGCAAGACATTAGAAATGCTGCATGATTTGTCATTAAGCTCCCGATGTGATCGGTTGAGGTAGAAACTGCAAATTAGGATGTAAACCAATTCTAGTAAGCAAGGCTGCTAGTTCGGGTTCCAAACTGGTCAGTCTCAGGAAACTGGTAATTGCAGGTCCTTAGAGGCCGAATGGGCAAAAACGTAAAATACGAAACTTGTAGAACATGGTGTTTCCTAGGGGGCAACTTAGACCGTTTCTCAAAATGAGGTTTCAAAGGCCTCCGTTTTTACGAAAAACCGAAGGTGGTCTGACTGGACCCAGTTTTTATGATCAGTGAATTTCAAATTAAAACTGGTATTAAACGGTGCAGAACCAGACTTTGATTAAAACATGAAAGTTTTAGAAATCTTCGAGAGCTAGAACTTTTGTGAAGAAAACTTTTTCTAATTCTAAAAGGATTTTAAACTATAACTTGAAATCTGAAAACCGTGCAGGGAGCAAGAAATTCCTGTACAGGATTTTCTAGAACCAGTTAGGAAAAATAGTTTTTCCTGTATTAAACACTGTTTTGAACACAAAAACTGTTCCAAAGGCAGTTTCTAGCCTTCAAACATTTTATAAACTATGTTTTAGGATTCAAGGATTTTTAAGGGGAAGTATAGCAGTTTTTAGGCTTTTAAGCCAAAAACTTTTTCAAGGATAAAGAAAAGAAATTAAGATGTTCAAGTTCAAGGTTTGCTAGGTAGACAGTTACGACACATAACCGGGAATTTCACCCGAGTTACTGGGCTTAACCCCAAAGCCCGAGGTTGACCCGAAGAGGGTTGACTTTAATAACCTTAGAGGTTAACAAGGGTTAACCTAGTGTGACTAAGACAGATTATCCCATGGGTTAGTGTAACCCATCAGGTTATGGGATAAGGATGTAGTAGAAAAGGTTATCTAACGTAACCTACTAAGTTACGAGATACGTTTTTGTGGGGTTATGAGGTATAACCCAAAGTGATAAGGTTACTCAAGGTAACCACATATAATATGAGTTTTAGTTAGGGGGACATATAACCTGTAACGCCCCACCTAGCGTAGACCGTTACCATACTTAAAACTTACATTTCGTATAATCCTTTCTTATCTTATAGTAGCGAAAGTGCGGAATAATTTTTTTTTATCAACATAAGAAAATATACTTGGTAGCTTAGTTTCTTAATTACTTACATATATAATATTCTTTGTTTCCATCCTTGAGTTAGTTGTCTCATACTTATAAAAATATTTACATACCAAATAGATAAGAAAATCAAAATAAACGATACACATTCAAAACTAATGGCTCCATTCCCACAATTTCACAACGTGCTCTGCCGAGTCCATCGTCTTGCATCAAAGATTACCGATAGGTTGTTTACCTACAGCATAGATGTAAGTTGTGAGCTTTTGGCCCAGCAAGTACAACATACATTCCACAAAACATTTCATAAACCATAATACATGAATCATTTATGCTTTCTTTATGCTTTCTTATCTTAACATAACTTTTCTTAACATAACTTATAGGATCCTTACATAACATAAGTGTACGTACCGTGGCGCGCTGCCATGGAGTGGTTGGGGCGGCCAGCCCTATCCAACTCAAACCATGAACCAAACCTGACCTAATGCAGGTCGATACAACACGAAAAACTTATTTCATAAACATACGTATGAGATTTCCTTTCTTGAAACAATTTCTTACAAAAGCTAGTTTCTCTTTTAAACGTAGTCATCCCTTATCAGGTGAGATTAACTTAGTGAGCATGCTTTATGAAGCTTGAACATAAACATACATAAATGCAACATCAACGTGTATGCATGAAACTTACAAACATAAAAACATTGAAAACATTTTCATCTATACCGTAGGTGGAGTTGTACTTACTCTTTTTCAGCTAAAACCTTAAGTATAGGTTTCGTCACCAAAACCTCAACAGGATTACCTCCCTGTTCATAAAATCACAGTATAAGTTTCCCATACTTGCTTAGCAAATTTGACTAACTCTTAACTGACCCTAACTAACAAGTTTGGTCCTTAATGTGTGAGATAAAAGTAACCTCTTTTCTTTTCTTACAAATCTGCTCAAGATTAAGACCTCACCCTGCACGGCTTATAGAATTCTGTGTTTACTTAAAAATTGACTTGGAATTTTACAAAACTTTCTTCATAGAAGCTGTAGACAACATCTAGAACTACAACTTTCATTTTTGGCCAAAACCCTAATTCGGTCTCTATCCCTCTGGTTTCCTACTGGAAAGTTCGAAATCACATTTTTGAACCTTAAAAGTTTGCTCTCGGGTTTTGATGAAAACAGAGGCTCTAGCAGCCTTATTTTTAAAAACTGGCCGCGGCGTCCCCTAGGATTTTCTCTTCTGAAAAACTTTGTAGTTTTAACTTTTTACAAATTCGGCCTCTAAGACCCTCAAAAACATGTTTCCAGAAAAACTGTTTCTATTACTCCGAGAGTGGCAGATTTTCTTATACAACCTCTTACAAAATTTTATGTGCACTCTAGATTAAAATAGTTTAAACCGTGCTTTATATATATATTGCAGGGTGTCTCCTTTCCTTTTTTAAGAACTTAACTTCTTTTCAAAATCACAACATTTTCATTCTATCAAAACAACAAACTAGACCAATTTATGTTTCTTACTAGTTTCACACCACTAAGTGTAACATAACCTTTCCTTATTTCTTATTCCTTCTTGGAACATATTTATTGAGCATACTCATACATGCATAATCAGGTCATAGGTTTTTCTCATAACCTATTACTTTTCATTTCAAAACAAAAATCATACACTTACATAGATTCAAAACTAGAGACCATACAACTTATTACAACCGAATTTTCTATTAGCCGAACCTTGCATGTAATCTAAGAGGCATTCTTAAACTTACTCATAACTTAAAGCTTAACTTAATACCTAGTAAAAAGGGTATAAAACAGCAAAGCTTACCTTGGTTCTTGAGAAACTCGAGTAGAACTAAAGCCGAGAATCCTCTAGACACTCTAAAGATGCTACCTCCGGTTTCTCCTTCAAACTCTAAGCTCACTCTTCCTTGGTTTTCTTCTCCTCACAAGGCTCGGTTTATATAAGTGAAATAAAGATACTATAGCCCACACACAAGCTTTTCTAAAGTCTTTCTAAGGTTCAACTTTCACCTATTTATAGGTGAGGCCATAAGCTTTAAAATGTCAAGGTGTCATAAGATAGTGCATGCATTCCATGAGGTGTCCGGTGTAAGCTTGGTTCTATGACAAGTAATCCTTCAAATTTTTCTTGAAATTCTTAGAGTCTTTGAGGTGTCTTCCTAAGAGTAAGCAATGGCTATGTGTCACCCTTGGAGCATTCGGTGATTAGGGTTGAAACATGCAGCCCATTGGAGTAAAACATAAGCAAGACAACACTACCTACTAGTCTACTAATTGATGTAAAGGTGGCAATCTTTTAGGGTGACAACCGACCAAGTAGTTGCCATTGCATACTAACTTTCATTCTTAGGCTCCTTGGTGCTAGATGTCATGCCTTGATTGGTTGATTAGGAGGTGCATAATGCATGCATACTTTTGACAAGAATCTAAGCTTCATGATTGACCTTTTCAAGCTATTATGCATGGTTTGTCAACCCTTTGTGTGTGTCCGGTTATGGGTGGGGGATTGATGCATGAATTTGCTAAACACATGCAAGCTTTACACTCTTGTTTTTCAGCTTTGATATGAGGTGGCTGCTCCCTAAGAAGTTCGGCCATGACTTGGCATTCATGAATCAACTTAGGTGCTAAGTATGCATAGCTATGTACTTATAGCTTCTAGCTAGTGTGAGGTGTCAAGTTCTCATAGGTCCTACACTTTTCCTTTATTTGACATAAGGTTCATAGAACCGAATTTCTCACTTCCTAAACTATAAGATGAAAGGCTTCTAGGTAGCCAAGTGTCTAAACCGAACCATGCACTCTAACTTTAACTAGATGGTACATTGACTTCTAACTTAAACTAACTAATCCTACTAAGTATATGATTGATCTTCGGCTTGTTTGAAATCAAATTACTAAATATGGATTTCCAAAAGTGATTACACTTAAACATGAACACATAATTTTCCTAAACTTACCAAAAATTTCTTAAAGATATATCGTGTGCACCTTGGTCCACATAAACAAAGGTTGTCACATTTTTCATCCTTATATAACTTTCGGCTTGTATAAGATCATGGAATACCTATTCCTTGCTTATTCACACATCTAATGACTAATTAAATTCATAACTTAAAACTTTTCCCAAGTTTACATTTTGACCCCAAACGGTAACATTTCTCACATGTAAATCCCTAGGAGCTAGCCGACCCCTAGTGGTGACACTTGTCCTTATTCCATCTTTTGTCATTACTTATGAAACCAATTATTATCCCATAAAGCCAAATATGGTGTATTATCTAATTCTAACTTACATAATGGTCTCATAGCTTTTCTACATATTATCTTAATCTTAATTTAGGTCATGTTAATTCATCCTTGACCTATATAGGTTTTTTAAAGAAACCCAATCTCACCTTCCTTCTATAAAAGGCTCGAATCATATATTCATACTAAATTTTTGAATCTTAGACTTTCAAAATTCAAGAATGTACAATTAATCATAACATATACCATCACATAACTTATGTACTTAAAATTTGAATCTCCTTAAAAAGGAAAAACATGCATTCATGAAATGTTGGTTATTACAATCTACCCTCCTTAAAAATTTTCGTCCTCGAAAATTAAAATAAATTGGGATAGTTTTTCCTCATCTCCTCCTCTAACTCCCAAGTGGCTTCTTCAATGTTATGATTCCGCCATAGCACTTTAACCATGGGAATGGTTTTGTTTCTCAGGACTTTGTCTTCACGATCTAAAATCTGAATTGGCCTTTCCTCATAGGTTAAATCCGTTTCTACTTCAATCGGTTCTTGACTCAACACATGAGAAGGATCAGATACGTATTTCTTCAACATAGAGACATGAAAAACATTATGCACAGAAGCTAAAGCTGGCGGTAAGGCTAATTTGTAAGCCACTTTTCTGATTTTCTCGAGGATCTCGAACGGTCCTGTGTATCTCGGACTAAGCTTTCCCTTTTTGCCGAACCTCATAACCCCTTTCATAGGAGCAATCTTAAGAAAGACAGAATCTCCTACTTGAAATTCTAAGGGTCTTCGACGCTTATCAGCATAACTCTTCTGTCGACTGAAGGCTTCGCTAAGTCATTGTCTAATTACCTTGAGGTCCTCCGAGGTCTTTGGATAAAATCTGTGGTTTGAAGTTGCTTCTGCCCGACTTCTTGCCAGTGGATGGGAGATCGACACTTTCTTCCATATAATGCTTCATACGGAGCCATACCAATCGAAGCGTGATAACTATTATTGTAAGAGAATTCAATCAAAGGTAGCTTCTTGTCCCAGCTTCCTTTGAAATTCATAACGCACGATCTTAACATATCCTCTAACGTTTGGATAGTTCGTTCGGACTGACCATCCGTTTGTGGATGAAAAGATGTGCTGACTTTCAACTTGGTTCCCATAACCGTGTGAACATTCTTCCAAAATCGAGAAGTAAAACGTCCATCTCGATCCGAGATAATGGTTTGTGGCACTCCATGTAGCTTAACAATCTGGGAGACGTAAATTTCGGCTAACTTTTCAACTGAGAAGGTAGCTTTGATGGCTATGAAGTGGGCTGATTTAGTTAACCTATCCACAATCACCCAAATCATGTCATTTCCTTGCGTAGTTCTGGGTAATCCAACCACAAAATCCATCGTGATTTGCTCCCATTTCCATTCCGGCAGTTCGATTTTCTAAAGGTCTCCTCCAGGATGTTGATGTTCGGCTTTAACTTTCTGACAAGTTAAGCATTTTGACACAAATTCAGCAATTTCTCTCTTCATATTCGGCCACCAATAACTTTCCTTGAGATCTTTATACATCTTTGTTGCTCCGGGATGAACCGAATATGGTGTTTCGTGTGCTTCCGACATAACTTGTCGTCTAAGAAACTCAAAGTTTGGAATGCAAATCCTTCCTTTGAACAGCACTAATCCATTTGGACAAGTCATAAACTCCTTATTATTTCCTTCAAAAAGTTGTATCTTTATCAGGAAAGGATCTTGTCCTTGATGAAGCTTAATGGATTCTAGGAGATCAGACTGGAGTGTCAACACAGCCAATTTCCCAGTAACCATTTCCAAGTTAAAATCCGAAACTTCCTTTTGAAGTGGCTTGGACATCGTTTCAAGGGACATAAGCATTCCAATTGCCTTCCTACTTAGTGCGTCTGCTACCTTATTTGCCTTCCCGGGATGGTAGAGAATTTCACAATCATAATCTTTGACGAGTTCCAACCATCGACGTTGCCTCATGTTGAGCTCTTTCTGGGTGAAGATGTATTTGAGACTTTGGTGATCTGTGTAAATCTCACATCTATTGCCATACAAGTAGTGTCTCCATATCTTTAGGGCGAAAACTACCGCCGCGAGTTCTAAATCATGCGTCGGATAATTTCGTTCATGGTCCTTAAGTTGACGTGAAGCGTAAGCGACAACTTTCCCATTCTGCATTAGGACGGCTCCAAGTCCAGTCTTCGAAGCATCACTATAGATGACAAAATTTCCCGCATCGACATCAGGAATTATCAGTACTGGTGCACTCGTAAGCTTCCTCTTGAGTTCTTGGAAGTTTTCCTCACACCTTTGTGTCCATTCATACTTCTTTCCTTTCTTGGTAAGGGCTGTAAGTGGTGCTGCGATCTTGGAGAATCCCTCAACAAAACGTCGGTAGTATCCGGCTAACCCTAAAAAACTTCGTATCTCCGTAACATTCCTAGGTACTGGCCATGCACTAACCGCCTCTACCTTAGCAGGATCAACGGAAATTCCTTCCCTTGATACTACGTGACCCAAGAAATGTACTTTATCCAACCAAAATTCACACTTTGTAAATTTGGCATAAAGTTGTGTAATACCTGACTTTTTCTATGTTCTTATTTCCTTTTAAAAGGAATTGAATGCATGCCGTATCGGCATTTATGAAAGAGTTCGTTTCAGGACTCTATTATGTGTTACGAGCTCTTACAGCTTTGTAAGACTCAAATGTGCTTGTTTTCATTGATAAATGATCTTTTCGGATGAAAAGAGATTAATTTTGCATCATTCTAGGAAAGTCAAAGGGTTGACCAAGAAAGTCAACTTTGACCCGGGAAAGTCAAAGTTTGACCAAAACGGTCAAAACCCTCACTGTACAATTTTATGAGATGCAGTATAGGAAAAATACTGAGAAAAACTCATTTTTCGCATAAGATGACATATTTGAGAACCAAAACCACTATAGAAAAATCAAGCACGCAAAATCAAGGTACAGGGCAAAAGGGTTTGGAAAAATAAAGAAAAAATTTTTCAGCCCGATTTTTCACAGATAAAATTTTTATGACAGTATAAAATATTAATACTGTGTATTAGTACAACACAGTATTAGATTTATCTATGTTAAGTTTAAATTATACTGTTTATTGGAAAAGGTGACAAACAAGCCCTTTATGATTTATGACATCATAAAGTTTTGATTTATGACATCATCACTTTTTGAGAACAAATCCACATTAGCCATGTGTCTTGTTCTAGAGCTTTCTTACTTGTCTTCCACTCCAAGAAATCCGGCCACCTCATGGGGTTTCTTGTGCAAATTTTCAAAAATTTTGGGGGCTAAATTGCAAGAAACTTTTGTCCCACATTGCCTATAAATAGGGCTGCCACCTCCCCTATTTAAATCAGAAAATGCAACTCTATTATGCCCAAATTTCTTCAGCCAAAACCGAGAGCAAAGAGGGAGAGAAAATCTGAAAAAAAAAAATTGAACCAACTTGTGTGTGTGTGGTTCGGTTTGTGCGGAAAAGCAAGAGGGAGAGAGAGAAATTTTTCAGCCTTGTTCTTGGCTGTAACAGTGGGCAGCAAGCAGGGGAAAGAGAGGAAAAAGTGCAAAAAATTTGGAGAAGAACTCTAGGGAGAGTTCGGGTTCATGGTCAAGCTTAGGGGGCTGTAGCCGAGCATAGGGAGGAGCCAAAAATTGAGATCCCAAATCAGCCAATTTGGTGTCAATTTGTTGAGCCAAACCGGTTCTAGGGAGCTAAGTCAAGGGGTGTGAGATTGGTTCAAGTCCTAGAGCCAAATCCAAACCATTTCAAGGTAAAATTTTCTAAAAGCTTAAATCCTTTTTCAATCAAGTTTTTAAGCTCAAATTTAAATGTATTTGTTCAAGTTATTGGTTGTAAGAGCATAAGCTCACTAAATTTAGTTTATGCCCTTAAATGTGCTTGATTAGGGTGCTAGATGTGGTTTGGTTCCTTATTGCTCATTAATATGTTTATGGTTGTTTGGTATGCTAGGATTGCATGCTAGAAATATTTCATGAGGTTATATGTCCCTTAGGGTATGAATTAGCATGTGCATGAATGGTTTGAATTTTATTTGGCATGTGATGGAATGTATGAATGAATGGTTTGTGCTATGCTAGAACATGCAACACTAGGTTAGGGATCGTTTTCGAAAGGTTGCATGGACGTGTTAGGGTTGCATGTTAGGACATGCAAGACGTTAGAAACGCTGTATGAATTGACGTTAAGCTCCCGATGTGATCGGTTGAGGTAGAAACCGAAAATTAGGACGTAAACCAAACCTAGTAAGTAGGGCTGCCAGTTCGGGTTCCCCACTGGTCAGTTGCAGGAAATGGGTAATTACAGGCCCTTAGAGGCCGAATGGGCAAAAACGTAAAACATGAAAGTTGTAGAACAGGTCTTTCCTAGGGGGAAACGCGTACCGTTTTGCAAAATGAGGTTCCAAAGGCCTCCGTTTTCACGAAAAACCATAGGTGGTCCATCAGGACGCCGTTTTCAGGAACACCGAGGTTCAAATAAAAACTGGTACTAATCGGTGCAGAATCAGAATTTTTGTAAAACACGAAAGTTTTAGATCTCTTCGAGAGTTAGAACTTTCGTGAAGGAAACTTTTTCTAATTCCCAAAGAGTTTTAAGCTAGACCTTGAAATCTGAAAACTGTGCAGGGAGCAAAATGTTCCTGCACAGATTTTTATAGAACCCATAGAGAAAAATTGTTTTTCAGTTTAAACACTCTGTTTTGAACATGGAAACTGTTCCAAGGGCAGTTTCAAACCCTCAAATGTTTTAAAAGCCCAGTTTTAAGATTCATGGATTTTTAAGGGGAATTATAGCAGTTTTTCGGCTTTTATGCCAAAAACTTTTTCAAAGACAAAGAAAAGGAATAAAATGTACAAGTTCAAGGTTTGCTAGGTAACGAGTTAAGACGAACGGTGATCGGGAATTTATACCCGAATCACAGGGCTTAGCCCCAAAGCCCGAAGTTGGCCCAATGGAGGGTTGACTTTAGTAATCAAGAGGTTGACTTCGGTTAACCCATTTCGGATTAGGATTACGATAAGTTTAAGGTTGGATGTTAATCTAACCTTTATACGTTCTCACATATGATAGATTTGAAAGGTTATCCAACGTAACCGCACATCAAAATGTTTTAAGATAGGAGGGACATATAGCCAATGCATTGCATGAATGTTGGTGGATAACCAACATTATTATGGTCATAGGCTAGATTATTAACTAGTTATTCGGTTAAGCAGGATATAACCTGCAGCTGAGCCCCGAGGTGGAACAGCATATCACCAGGCATAGACAAGGTAAGTACAACGCCGCCTACAGCATAGGCTAGTAGTTGTATACTTGTCTAGATTTTATTGTTGTGTTATGTGTTATGAGATGTTACGATGCTATGTGTATGTAGTAAGTATATGCTATGAAATGTGTTAAGTAAGCAACGTATGCTTACAATATATATTAAATGCATATGAATAATGATAAAATGTCATTGAACGGGATGTTCATAAAATAAGATTATGTATGACACGAATAAGAATGACAAGGTGAAAAGTAGGTAAAGGCGATACGTCGCCTGTGTCGTGCCACCCGCACCAGGTCGGGTTGGACTGTGGTTGAGTTGGATTTGGTTTGGCCGCCCCAACCAATTCATGGTCGCGCGCCGGGTACGAACACACATGTTAAGGGCCCCTAAGTAGATCAAGTAGACACAAAAATAATTAAGCATAATATGAACATAATTGGTTCATGCATGCTATATGTCTTGAAGTATATGCAATAGAGTGATGATATGTTTTGTTATAAGTCATGAGTCGCGGTATAGGAGTTGTACTTGCTGAGCGAAAGCTCATTGTGTTAAGTTTATGCTGTAGGTAAACAACCTGCTGGCATTTGATGATGCAAGGTGGAATCGCATGGCCGGGCACTGTGAATGGTGGAAATGGGGACTGCTACGCGTTTTGTTAATTGTGTTTTATGTTTCATATATGTATATACGCTTTGTATAAAAAAAAAAAAAAATTTCCGCTGTGTTTCATGTAATAATTAAGTAAGTTGTAAAAGCTATGTACGAATGCATGTATGTATGTACGGTAACGGCCTGTGCTAGGCGGGTCGTTACAAGAGTTGGTATCAGAGCGGTTCCCTTGCGACACAAATTCACAGTTGCCTACCATCGCATCCATCCTTGCAAGTAAGTATTAGACTTATTTTATGTATATGAAAAGATACTTATGTTTAAAAGTTATGTATGTTAGACACGATAGCATGGACCCGATCCAATAGAGGAGGATCGAGACGCCGTAGCTGCATTCTACCGGTCGCAGCCTTTATATTTTGATAGTACGAGACGATCAGTATCGATCGGAGCCTGGCTATATGATATGGAGCGGATTTTTGAGATCTGCCATGTCGAGGCGCATCTTCAGGTCACCCTCGCTAGTAGGTGCCTGGTGGGAGACTCTATGATGTGGTGGGTTACTTTGGGAGAGATTCAGATGCCCAGTCGTACGTGGGCGCATTTTCGGACCATCGTACTTACCCGATATGGACCGCTACCTGCGCGGAGGATCGACGAACCTGTCAGGGATCCTGCGATCTATAGAGACATGCAACTTTCTCGTTTTCAGAGGTTATCACAAGACTGGCACGCGTACCCGGGTGAGACAATGAATCATTATTGTTGGAGGTTTCAGGAAATGATGCTCCCATATGTTCCCTCGGATATTCCGATGCCTGAGATGGAGGCGTTAGTACTCCTACGGAATGGAGTGACGGATCATACTCGCATATTCGTTCCATCACCTACGCCAGAGATGACGGTCGGAAGTTTAATTGATGACATTCTTGAGGCCGAGATTATCGCCCAGATAGTCCACCCCGACGGTCAGGCCAGTAGTTCACAGGCTCCAGCGGATGACGCCGGCCAGGGTGAGCCACAGTACGAGGTCGGGCCTATGTTCCCCGAGGACCCGATACCGGCTGTACCTCTACAGGAGATCCCAGCCCAAGAGGCTGCGGATCCCATGGACGCCGATGAGGACTCGGACGATGACGTGATAGAGATCGATCCACCAGCCCAGGAGGACCCCCCAGTCATCGATATCTCCAGCGATGATGATGACGATGAGGACGATGATGATGAGTTAGAGCTTGAGCCGGTACAGGGTGGCTGGGACTGGGTCTCTGATCACGATGACCCCGACGACCCTGAGGAGTTTCCGTTGGAGGAAGAGCCTCATGTGATCGACTTAGATGACGAGGACGTGTACCACGATTCTGATTCCGATACGTCTGATATTACGCTCGAGGTTATCGTTTAGACCTAGGGCCGTTTTGTATTTTGTTTGGGACAGTAGGACTAACTATAATACTTTGTATATTCGGACGTTAGGCTGTACATATGTAGGATGGTAAAGTGGTAGACACTTCCATCCAGTTTTGGCCATGTATATACGTTTGTACAGTATTATGTATTTTTGAAATATGTAAATATGGATATCAACAGTATGTACTTTTGAAACGATGTACTTTTGACACTATGGTGTACTTTTGAAATTTGTACAAAGAGACCGTGGAGACACGGGATATATGATAAGAAGTTATGTTATGGTTTTGAAAAGTATCTAGTATGATACGGACATGTTATTAAGTTATGGTATGCTATGTGTATGATACGATGTTATGTATGATATGAATGATTATGGCAAGATATGATGTTATATAGTACGATATGGTAAGGTTTGCATGAAGGAAAAGATATTGATAGTAGATATCTTTCCTTATATAGGAATTTAGAAATGGTAAATACGCGCCGAAACGCACCTGCAAATCCGCCCCAGCCGGATTTAGCAACTTTGGTGACTAACGTACAACAGCAGTTGCTGGCCCAGCAACAAGAGATGACGAGACTTCGCGAGCAACTAGCTCGGATGAATCGAGGACCACGAGTCCAAGAAGTGCCCCAACAAGCACCACCAGTTCCTCCAGTGGCACCTCAGATGCCCAATGTCCAACCTGACGTTCCGCCAGAGATCCCTCGGAATATGGAAATTCCGATGGCACCGGCTGGAGTACCAGTAAACCCGCCGCCAGTACGTGAGGACCTTCTATACGAGCGTTTCCGAAGGATGAAAGCGCCTGAATTTGAAGGACCTACCGATCCGATAGCCGCTGACAACTGGCTTATTGACATCCAAGTCATATTGGATTTTATGCGACTTACGGAACAAGAGAAGGTGCTGTGCGCTTCTTTCGCTCTCAAAAAGGACGCAAGGCATTGGTGGAGAACAGTACAACTACGCCGGAATACGATGGCAATGAGCTGGCAAGATTTCGAGAACGAATTTCGTGCGATGTACTACAACAAAGAGGTGCTCGCCGTGCAACAGGATGAACTCACTAACTTCCATCAAGGATCGATGACAGTGATGGAAGCGATTACGAGATTCGAGCAACTCGCTCGGTTATGCCCGAATCTAGTACCAAGTGAGGCTGAAAAGGTACGACTCATGATGAAGATGTTTAGGACCGACATTGCCAAGCAAGTCAGTGCTGGCAGTAGTCCGCCTAGGACAGTGTCCGACTGCGTAAGCCGAGCTATACGAGCCGAGTATTGGATTAACAGAGACAAGGAGGCTCGGGCTCAGATCTTCAAAGCCTGGAAGGAAGAAAAGGCCGCTGCTAAGACAACGCAACCTCGTCAAGGTGCAGAATCGAATTCGAAGGGTCAAACTGATAACGCCGGCCAAAGTTCCAAGCAATCTGGGAAGAACAAGAGAAAAGGGAATTTCTCGGGCCAGATACAACAAGGAAATTCTTCCCAAAGGAGGAATAATCAAGGGAATGAGGATACTAATACTAACTACCCCACATGCGAAAGTTGTGGGAAGAAACATCCCGGCATATGCAGAAAGGGAACAAATACTTGCTACGTATGTGGCAAGGAAGGCCACTACGCAAGGAACTGTCCCCTGAATAACCAGAATCAGCAACCTCAGTACCAGAATCGGAACCCCAACCAACGTCAACTGCACGCAGTCCAAGTAAAGCTCGAAGGACCCTCAATCACGCAAGGAAGATTAGAGGCTCCTGAACCCCAGACCAGGATTTATGCTTACATCAATGGAGACGCTGAAGCTGGAACTTCACACGCGGTGACAAAATAGACTTCTATCGTCATATAGAACGTTATTGTATTATATGATTCTGGTGTCACTCACTTGTATGTATTTTTTTTAGAGTGCTCAGAAAGTAGGAAGTAGTGTAAAAAGGTTTGAAACAGCTTTATAAAGACTCCTTTGCCTTTTTGAGAAAGAATTTTGTGGTTTGATCTCTGAATGCATAATACTTTTATGGTTTTATGTGGCAGAGAATTGTTTGTAGATCTCATCGCAATCAAGTCTTAGGATTTCGATGTGATCTTAGAAACTAATTTCTTAAGTTATTACAACGCTAAGTATGACTACTTAGAGCGTTGTGGGACGTTTAGCTAGTACGATAAGGAAAGATTTAACCGTTACGAGCAGTTGCGGAACTCAACAGGAAGGGTGAAATAGCGGAATATGTGTTAAAGAGTCCAACTTGTCAGAAAGTCAAGGCTAAATACCTACATCTCGAAGGAAATTTGCAGAAAACAGAGTCTCCAGAATGAAAATGGGAGCGAATTACCATGGATTTGTTTGTAGGACTACCTAGAAATACAATTAGGAGCGACACGATTTGGGTCATTGTCGATCGATTGACCAAATCGACCAACTTTATCGAGATTAGAGCCACCTTTTCGGTAGAAAGATTGGCAGGAATCTAAGTAGCTTAAATCGTCAAGGTACATGGAGTGCCAAGATCGAGTATTTGGATCATGATGGACGCTTCACTTCGAGAGTTTGGAGGAGTATTCATGCTGCTATGGGCATAAAATTAACATTTAGTGTGATATTTCGACTTCAGACCGATGGCCAATCGGAAAGAACTACACCAGTTTGTTCTAATTTTCGAGGACGAAAATTTTTAAGGGGGGTAGATTGTAATACCTGACTTTTTCTATGTTATTATTTCCTTTTAAAAGGAATTAAATGTATGCCGTATCGGCATTTATGAAAGAGTTCGTTTCAGGACTCTATTATGTGTTACGAGCTCTTACAGCTTTGTAAGACTCAAATGTGCTTGTTTTGATTGATAAATGATCTTTTCGGATGAAAAGAGATGAATTTTGCATCATTCTAGGAAAGTCAAAGGGTTGACCAAAAAAGTCAACTTTGACCCGGAAAAGTCAAAGTTTGACCAAAACGGTCAAAACCCTCACTGTACAATTTTATGAGATGCAGTATAGGAAAAATACTGCGAAAAACTCATTTTTTCAAATAAGATGACATATTTGAGAACCAAAACCACTATAGAAAAATCAAGCACGCAAAAATAGGGTATAAAGCAAAAGGGTTCGGAAAAATAAAGAAAAAATTTTTCAGCCCGATTTTTCACAGATAAAATTTTTATGACAGTATAAAATATTAATACTGTGTATTAGTACAACACAGTATTAGATTTATCTATGTTAAGTTTAAATTATACAGTTTATTGGAAAAAGGTGACAAACAAGCCATATCCTATTTATGACATCATAAATCTTTGATTTATGACATCATCACTTTTTGAGAACAAATCCACATAAGCCATGTGTCTTGTTCTAGAGCTTTCTTACTTGTCTTCCACTTCAAGAAATCCGGCCACCTCATGGGGTTTCTTGTGCAATTTTTCAAAAATTTTGGGGGTCAAAATGAGACAAACTTTTGTCCCACATTGCCTATAAATAGGGCTGCCTCCTCCCCCATTTAAATCAGAAAATGCAACTCTATTATGCCCAAAATTCTTCAGCCAAAACCGAGAGCAAAGAGGGAGAGAAAATCTGAAAAAAAATTTGAACCAACTTGTGTGTGTGTGGTTCGGTTTGTGCGGAAAAGCAAGAGGGAGAGAGAGAAATTTTCCAGCCTTGTTCTTGGCTGTAACAGTGGGCAGCAAGCAGCAAAAGAGAGGAAAAAGTGCAAAAAAATTTGAAGGAAAACTCTAGGGAGAGTTAAGGTTCATTGAGCCAAGCTTAGGGGGCTGTAGCCGAGCATAGGGAGGAGCAAAAAATTGAGATCCCAAATCAGCCAATTTGGTGTCAATTTGTTGAGCCAAACCGGTTCTAAATGCATATGAATAATGATAAAATGTCATTGAACGGGATGTTCATAAAATAAGATTATGTATGACACGAATAAGAATGACAAGGTGAAAAGTAGGTAAAGGCGATACGTCGCCTGTGTCGTGCCACCCGCACTAGGTCGGGTTGGACTGTGGATTGAGTTGGATTTGGTTTGGCCGCCCCAACCAATTCATGGTCGCGCGCCGGGTACGAACACACATGTTAAGGGCCCCTAAGTAGATCAAGTAGACACAAAAATAATTAAGCATAATATGAACATAATTGGTTCATGCATGCTATATGTCTTGAAGTATATGCAATAGAGTGATGATATGTTTTGTTATAAGTCATGAGTCGCGGTATAGGAGTTGTACTTGCTGAGCGAAAGCTCATTGTGTTAAGTTTATGCTGTAGGTAAACAACCTGCTGGCAGTTGATGATGCAAGGTGGAATCGCATGGCCGGGCACTGTGAATGGTGGAAATGGGGACTGCTACGCGTTTTGTTAATTATGTTTTATGTTTCATATTTGTATATACGCTTTGTATAAAAAAAAAAAAAAAAATTTCCGCTGTGTTTCATGTAATAATTAAGTAAGTTGTAAAAGCTATGTACGAATGCATGTATGTATGTACGGTAACGGCCTGTGCTAGGCGGGTCGTTACAAGTTGATTCCCTCTTAGCATTTCCAGAACCATTCTAAGATGTTGTTCATGTTCCTTAACGGACTTCGAGTAAATCAAGATATCGTCGATAAACACAATCACGAATTTGTCCAAATATTCCTTGAACACTCGATTCATCAGGTCCATGAAAGCAGCTGGGGCATTAGTTAATCCGAATGGCATAACGAGAAACTCGTAATGCCCATAACGAGTTCTAAAAGCTGTCTTGGAAATATCCGCCTCCTTGATCCTTAGTTGATGGTATCCCGACCGCAAATCAATCTTGGAAAATACTTCTGCTCCTCTAAGTTGGTCAAAAAGATCATCAATCCTCAGAAGAGGATACTTGTTCTTAATTGTAATCTTGTTCAGCTCACGGTAGTCGATGCACATCCGTAGCGATCCATCTTTCTTTTTAACGAATAACACTGGCGCTCCCCATGGTGAGTGGCTTTGTCGAATAAATCCCTTGTCAAGCAACTCTTGTAACTGCACTTGAAGTTCCCTTAATTCAGCTGGCGCCATACGGTAAGGTGCTTTTGATATTGGGGCAGCTCCAGGTAGTAGTTCTATCTCAAACGAAATTTCTCTCTCCGGTGGGAGTCCAGGTAGATCCTTAGGGAAAACATCCACATACTCTTTTATAATGAGGACCTCTTCGGGTGATGGTTCCATCTCTTGATCCTTATTCACCACGTTAGCTATGTATCCTTGACATCCATTAACTAACATTTTCCAAGCTTTCATCGCCGTGACTAACTTAGTTGATGAGTTCCGGGGTTGGCTACAGAAACTGAATTCCTCTTTACCATCGGGACTAAACTTAATACAACGCTTTCTACAATCAATCTTAGCATTGTATTTACTTAGGAAATCCATTCCAAGAATAACATCGAAATCTTGTAACTGAATTTCAATCAAGTCTACATACAATTCTCTATCACACATAGTTATTGGAACATTCCGCATCCAACAATCAGATAATAATATATCTCCAGACGGAAGAGAGGTTTTGAAAGTTTGTTCTAACTTATCAATTCTTCTTTCTAACTTCCGGGCAAATCCCATTGATACAAAAGAATGGGTGGCACCAGAATCAAATAAAGCAATCGCATTGTGAGTGGAGACAGAGATCTGACCTGTTACCACATGAGACGTTCCAGCTTCGGCATCTCCCTTAGTGTAAGCATAGATTCTAGCCTGGGGTTCGGGAGCTTCCAACCTTCCTTGGGCAATTGAAGGGCCTTCTATCCTTGCTTGAACTGCATGGAACTGGCCATTGTTGTTTCTATTCGGGTATTGGTACTGGGGGTTCGGATTCTGCCGATTCTGAGTGCAGCCTTTCGCATAATGGCCTTCCTTGCCACAAATATAACAAGCATTCGTTCCCGATCTGCAGATACCCAGATGTTTCTTTCCACACTGAGCACACACTGGAAATTCAACATTATTTCCTCCATTTCCCCGATTGTTTCTCTTTTGGGGATAGTTGCGTTGTTGACCTTGATTATTGACATTCTCCTTTCTCTTATTCCTCCCGGCCGGTTTGGAACCTTGAGGAACATTGTTGGTCTGGCCTTTCTGATGCGTCTCTTGGATTGGTTTTGACTGTAACTGTTTGCTCACATTCTTCTCCTCTTTTCTAGCCTTGAAGATTTGAGCCCTTGCTCCAGTACTCGGCCCTTAACGCACGGCTAATGCAGTCTGATACTAGAGTCGGTGGGTTACTACCTGCACTGACTTGTTTGGCTATGTCAGTACGGAACATCTTCATCATCCTTTTAACCTTTGCAGCTTCATTGGGAACAAGCTCCGGACTTAAACGAGCTAATTGTTCAAACCTCTTGACTGCTTCTAGCACCGTCATCAATCCTTGTGTCATGTTGTTAAACTCATCTTGTTGCGCCGTTAGGATTTCGGGATTGTAATACATTGTCCTAAACTCGTCGATGAACTCCTGCCAGTTCATTGTTGCAACATTACGACGCAGTTGTAGAGTTCTCCACCAATGTCTAGCGTCTTTCTTTAGAGCGAATGAGGCACATAGAACCTTTTCATGCTCCGTAAGTCCCATGAAATCTAAAGTTACTTGAATGTCGATTAGCCAGTTATCTGCTTCAATAGGATCAGCCAATCCTTCAAACTCTGGCGCTTTCATTCTTCTAAACCTTTCGTAGAGTAAGTCTTCTCTAGCATCGGGTAGGTTGACGGGAGCTATTGGTACTTCGGGTTGTGCTGGGGGTGCCTGATGTACTATAGGGGGTACAGGGATTTCTGGTGGGGGTACTTCCTCGGCTCTTGGCTCTTGGTTAAATTGAGCCATTTGTTCTCGTAACTGGTTATTTTCTTGTTGTTGCTCTTGTAACTGACGACGTAGGGAAGCTATTTCATCTGCGAGGTCAGGTTCTTGTCGACGGCTACTGGATCTAGAGCGTGATCTCGACATCTTTTAACGTTTCTAATTACAAGAAAGATATAGTTACTTTCCAAGTATCTCTTCTTTCTTTCATAATTATACTATTATATCTTAATTTAACATATTATCATCCCATACTATGCAAGAATTTTCTCATACTTCCATACTTGTAGCCTTTCCATAAATTCTTGCCTTAATTCTTAACATCATAACTTATAACAACTTGATTCATATGGCATATCATTCTTAACACATATCACGCATATATCTTATAATTAATAAGATGATTTCATAACAACTTAAAAGAACATGCTTCAACACATAACTCTTACAATCGATAAACCTAAGTTAACCTAATCACTAGCCCCATCAGGAAAAACATCTAAATCTTCTTCATCTAAGGGAAACTCTTCCGGATCTTCTTCATCTAGGGGAAATTCCTCCGGATCTTCTTCTTCCTCTTCGTCCCATATATCCTCATCGTCATTGTTCTCGAGAGGATCCATTTGTTCTTCCTCCTGTGCTTCCATATCCACACCATTTTCAAGTGGAGGAATCACTTGAAGGGGCACGGCATTGATGGGTTCTTCCTCGTGCCAAGCCGGACCTCCATCGGCCGGTAATACCTCATTAAGTTGTTGCAAGGCTTCCATTTGTTGCATATGATTTGTAACTTCTGCCTCCATAATCCTATCAATCATTTCTTCTAAAGTCATTCCTACTACGGGTGGTGGTACATGGACCCTAATCCCCGGCGGTACACCATCTCTAAGTATTTGCAATGCCCTAAATTCTGGATCTCCTATTCTTGGAATATGGGGCAGCATTGCTTCTTGGAAGCGTCGACAGTAATGACTCATCGACTCATTTTGATACGCATGCCAATCTACGACGAAGTTCAGATAGCGTTCGAAGTTCATGTTGTCGTAGATTGTCTCATCCCGATAAGGCATCGCAGCATCCGCATCGGGTATCGGTCCATATCGTCTGATGATCAGTACTCGGAATTCCTCCCATGAGCCTCCAAGTAGTGCCGGCTCCCCTATCGATCTCCACCAGGATCTCGCATCCCTTGCTAGGCACTTAGCAGCTAGGGAAACCTGTAAGTGATCTTCAATATGGCAAATTCTAAATATGGCTTCCATGTCATGAAGCCAGGCTGATAATGTCACTGTCCGTGCCGTCCCATCAAATATCAATGGCATCATCTTATAGAAGGCATGAGCAGCAGCTCGGTCTCCGTCCATAGCTTACAAATCTACATAATATATTTTAATGAATAAAATATATACACAAAGTACTATTTAACTTACAATGACTGTGGCTCTGGCAGGCAAATTGTGAAATCGGAAGACAGGAAACCTCTCTGATACCAAATCTGTAACGCCCCACCTAGCGTAGACCGTTACCATACTTAAAACTTACATTTCGTATAATCCTTTCTTATCTTATAGTAGTGAAAGTGCGGAATAATTTTTTTTTATCAACATAAGAAAATATACTTGGTAGCTTAGTTTCTTAATTACTTACATATATAATATTCTTTGTTTCCATCCTTGAGTTAGTTGTCTCATACTTATAAAAATATTTACATACCAAATAGATAAGAAAATCAAAATAAACGATACACATTCAAAACTAATGGCTCCATTCCCACAATTTCACAACGTGCTCTGCCGAGTCCATTGTCTTGCATCAAAGATTACCGATAGGTTGTTTACCTACAGCATAGATGTAAGTTGTGGGCTTTTGGCCCAGCAAGTACAACATACATTCCACAAAACATTTCATAAACCATAATGCATGAATCATTTATGCTTTCTTTATGCTTTCTTATCTTAACATAACTTTTCTTAACATAACTTATAGGATCCTTACATAACATAAGTGTACGTACCGTGGCGCGCTGCCATGGAGTAGTTGGGGCGGCCAGCCCTATCCAACTCAAACCATGAACCAAACCTGACCTAATGCAGGTCGATACGACACGAAAAACTTATTTCATAAACATACGTATGAGATTTCCTTTCTTGAAACAATTTCTTACAAAAGTTAGTTTCTCTTTTAAACGTAGTCATCCCTTATCAGGTGAGATTAACTTAGTGAGCATGCTTTATGAAGCTTGAACATAAACATACATAAATGCAACATCAACGTGTATGCATGAAACTTGCAAACATAAAAACATTGAAAACATTTTCATCTATACCGTAGGTGGAGTTGTACTTACTCTTTTTCAGCTAAAACCTTAAGTATAGGTTTCGTCACCAAAACCTCAACAGGATTACCTCCCTGTTCATAAAATCACAGTATAAGTTTCCCATACTTGCTTAGCAAATTTGACTAACTCTTAACTGACCCTAACTAACAAGTTTGGTCCTTAATGTGTGAGATAAAAGTAACCTCTTTTCTTTTCTTACAAATCTGCTCAAGATTAAGACCACACCCTGCACGGCTTATAGCATTCTGTGTTTACTTAAAAATTGACTTGGAATTTTACAAAACTTTCTTCATAGAAGCTGTAGACAACATCTAGAACTACAACTTTCATTTTTGGCCAAAACCCTAATTCGGTCTCTATCCCTCTGGTTTCCTACTGGAAAGTTCGAAATCACATTTTTGAACCTTAAAAGTTTGCTCTCGGGTTTTGATGAAAACAGAGGCCCTAGCAGCCTTATTTTTAAAAACTGGCCACGCTGTCCCCTAGGATTTTCTCTTCTGAAAAACTTTGTAGTTTTAACTTTTTACAAATTCGGCCTCTAAGACCCTCAAAAACATGTTTCCAGAAAAACTGTTTCTATTACTCCGAGAGTGGCAGATTTTCTTATACAACCTCTTACAAAATTTTATGTGCACTCTAGATTAAAATAGTTTAAACCGTGCTTTATATATATATTGCAGGGTGTCTCCTTTCCTTTTTTAAGAACTTAACTTCTTTTCAAAATCACAACATTTTCATTCTATCAAAACAACAAACTAGACCAATTTATGTTTCTTACTAGTTTCACACCACTAAGTGTAACATAACCTTTCCTTATTTCTTATTCCTTCTTGGAACATATTTATTGAGCATACTCATACATGCATAATCAGGTCATAGGTTTTTCTCATAACCTATTACTTTTCATTTCAAAACAAAAATCATACACTTACATAGATTCAAAACTAGAGACCATACAACTTATTACAACCGAATTTTCTATTAGCCGAACCTTGCATGTAATCTAAGAGGCATTCTTAAACTTACTCATAACTTAAAGCTTAACTTAATACCTAGTAAAAAGGGTATAAAACAGCAAAGCTTACCTTGGTTCTTGAGAAACTCGAGTAGAACTAAAGCCGAGAATCCTCTAGACACTCTAAAGATGCTACCTCCGGTTTCTCCTTCAAACTCTAAGCTCACTCTTCCTTGGTTTTCTTCTCCTCACAAGGCTCGGTTTATATAAGTGAAATAAAGATACTATAGCCCACACACAAGCTTTTCTAAAGTCTTTCTAAGGTTCAACTTTCACCTATTTATAGGTGAGGCCATAAGCTTTAAAATGTCAAGGTGTCATAAGATAGTGCATGCATTCCATGAGGTGTCCGGTGTAAGCTTGGTTCTATGACAAGTAATCCTTCAAATTTTTCTTGAAATTCTTAGAGTCTTTGAGGTGTCTTCCTAAGAGTAAGCAATGGCTATGTGTCACCATTGGAGCATTCGGTGATTAGGGTTGAAACATGCAGCCCATTGGAGTAAAACATAAGCAAGACAACACTACCTACTAGTCTACTAATTGATGTAAAGGTGGCAATCTTTTAGGGTGACAACCGACCAAGTAGTTGCCATTGCATACTAACTTTCATTCTTAGGCTCCTTGGTGCTAGATGTCATGCCTTGATTGGTTGATTAGGAGGTGCATAATGCATGCATACTTTTGACAAGAATCTAAGCTTCATGATTGACCTTTTCAAGCTATTATGCATGGTTTGTCAACCCTTTGTGTGTGTCCGGTTATGGGTGGGGGATTGATGCATGAATTTGCTAAACACATGCAAGCTTTACACTCTTGTTTTTCAGCTTTGATATGAGGTGGCTGCTCCCTAAGAAGTTCGGCCATGACTTGGCATTCATGAATCAACTTAGGTGCTAAGTATGCATAGCTATGTACTTATAGCTTCTAGCTAGTGTGAGGTGTCAAGTTCTCATAGGTCCTACACTTTTCCTTTATTTGACATAAGGTTCATAGAACCGAATTTCTCACTTCCTAAACTATAAGATGAAAGGCTTCTAGGTAGCCAAGTGTCTAAACCGAACCATGCACTCTAACTTTAACTAGATGGTACATTGACTTCTAACTTAAACTAACTAATCCTACTAAGTATATGATTGATCTTCGGCTTGTTTGAAATCAAATTACTAAATATGGATTTCCAAAAGTGATTACACTTAAACATGAACACATAATTTTCCTAAACTTACCAAAAATTTCTTAGAGATATATCGTGTGCACCTTGGTCCACATAAACAAAGGTTGTCACATTTTTCATCCTTATATAACTTTCGGCTTGTATAAGATCATGGAATACCTATTCCTTGCTTATTCACACATCTAATGACTAATTAAATTCATAACTTAAAACTTTTCCTAAGTTTACATTTTGACCCCAAACGGTAACATTTCTCACATGTAAATCCCTAGGAGCTAGCCGACCCCTAGTGGTGACACTTGTCCTTATTCCATCTTTTGTCATTACTTATGAAACCAATTATTATCCCATAAAGCCAAATATGGTATATTATCTAATTCTAACTTACATAATGGTCTCATAGCTTTTCTACATATTATCTTAATCTTAATTTAGGTCATGTTAATTCATCCTTGACCTATATAGGTTTTTTAAAGAAACCCAATCTCACCTTCCTTCTATAAAAGGCTCGAATCATATATTCATACTAAATTTTTGAATCTTAGACTTTCAAAATTCAAGAATGTACAATTAATCATAACATATACCATCACATAACTTATATATTTAAAATTTGAATCTCCTTAAAAAGGAAAAACATGCATTCATGAAATGTTGGTTATTACATAACCAAAGCATTGCATGAATGTTGGTTGAAAACCAACATATTATGGTCTAGATTAGAGACCTCACCTATGTCCTTCGATTAAGCAGGAAGTACCCTGCAGCTGAACCCAGAAGCGGAGCAGTTTAGTATCGGACGTAGACGAGGTAAGTACAACGCCGCCTACAGCATAGGCTATTAGGGTATTTTTACCTAGACATAGTTGATGTGTTATGTGCTATGTGATGCGCTGTTATGCCAAGTGTTAATTGATATGCTACGGGGCATATCAAAACATGATTTATGCTTATGCTATGAAGTATGTTATGATATGTATGATTACATGTCAAATTAAGAATGTCAAATGATTATGAAGTAGGAATAAGTTGCATCACGATGCATGCTCACTAATTCTAATAATAATGACCAGAGTAAGTATGACATGGTAAGAGGATCAGTACGTAGACGGCAAACAAGTTACCGGTGTCGTACCCCCCGTCAAAGGTCGGGTTGGATTATGGCAAGAGTAAGTCCATGGTTGCGCGCTGGGTACGTACACTCAAGTAAGGACCCATAGTTAAAATAAGTTAAGGAAGTAAGCTCAGATGAAATAAGAAAGCATAAAATGAACATAATTGGTTCATGCACATGCTATGTAAGGTTATGTTAAGTGTTGTGATGACATGTTATGATGTAGCTAAGTTATGATGTAGTTAGTTTATGTGTTGCGGTATAGGAGTTGTACTTGCTGAGCGAAAGCTCATTGTTTTAAGTTTATACTGTAGGTAAACTACCTGTCAGCATTTGATGATACAAGATGGAGGAGCGTGGCCGGGCACTGTGAAATGTGGAGAATGGAAGCCGCTACGCGTTTTGATCTTCTAGATATATTATTTGAAATTGTTCCTTCAGTTTAGTTATGTGCGAGTTAGCACCGTACAAAAAAAAAAAAAATTTTCCGCTGTGTTTCATGTACTAAGTAAGGATTGTATACATTCCATTAAGTACTTAAGTAAGTACGAGAGGAAAGATAAGCAAGTAGATAAGTAAGGTAATGGTCTGTGCTAGGCGGGGCGTTACAGGTTCAACGGTGAATTGGAGTTAAACTCCATTTCCAAACAACTTTAGTTGAGTTTGAACTCAAAAATTTGAGTTCAAACGGGTGAACCGAACAACCACTTATTTCAAAATTCAATTAACCAATCACATGTCATTTGTCTACAAATTTCACATGTCCAATCCTTTCCAGATTGCATGTTAGAAAGTACCATGTCTTAATAGACATTACAAAATTCCATTTACAATTTACCGATCTCATTAGGAACAAATCCCGAGACGCTTCGTGGAACTATATGAGCTAATAGAGGGACCCGATGGAAATATGTAAAGAGACTCCTATAATTGTGAAAAATTAATCCCAGATTAATTATCTATCAATTATCAACTTCAAAACTATTCCACTAAAAGTTTAAAGCTGAACTCCTGTTTACATACCGTATTACGAAAGCTTTCTCACGTAGTGCTTCTTCCATGATTTATTCATCACTTGCTTAATCCCCATATGTTATCCATGATTGAATTAAGGACTTTTTCCGTTTTACCTTTTCAATCATTTTAACTTAAAGTTCAATTATTCTCCATTGAAAAAACCATCAATTGTAAAACCATACAATTGGTAAACCATCAGAGAACACAAAGTAAACCGATGGCCAAGATCTTGTTATATTATCTTTCAATCCCCGAATAATGCCTTTAAGTAGATAACATTTACTATCGTTAAGATTGCTATGGATTCCGTATCTATGAATCTTGATTTCTCCATCCATAAGTCATGCACCCAAAACACAAGTATGTTGACCATGAATTAACAATGTCTCACCTTTAGTGCATCAAAGTACATAAGTCATGGATGCGAACTCAAGTAATCATTTCAGGATTAAGATTAATGCAAGATGATAATCAAAGCATCATTGATTCTTATAAACGGAATTATTAAACCGAATCAAATAACACTTTAGGTCCAGTCCAATATCATACCTCAATACTGGTATACATTAAAGTTTCTACTCGGAACCTATCCGATGGTCAAGACAAACCATTCCTCTAAGGAAGTAAACAAACTTTACAATCTTATCATGAATAAGATCCCCAAATCTTATTCCGTTGATTGCGGACTATTTATTTAGACTGTTATCAAATTACCACATCTTCTATGCATACCCCGTATACATATGGTAATTCGATATATTACCAACAGCCTAGAAGTATTTTATGTTTGCTCAAAATAATTATACAATCAACAAATGAAAGTAAATAGGACACAACTTATTAAACATGAATAACTTCCTCTTATTAATATTAAAATATCATATTTACAGAAAATCCCTAAGATTTTCTATCCTTAAGGCACCTATAGATCCCAACAAGGATACCCATGATAAATTTACGAGCCATCTTCACGCCACATTGATTCAAAAATGGTTGGAATCGTCAATGGTGTAAGACCCGAAATTTTGTAGACTTGTAATCTCCTTGTTCATAAGGAATTAAAGTCTAATTTATGTCTTTATAATGTGTTATATGAAAAATTATGAATAATAATGAGAAATTCATAATTTTATTTAAACAATGTTCGAGTCCTCATTTAATTGTTATGAGGCTCAATTAAGGATTTACGAGCCAAGTATGAGGTTTTTAAAGGAAAAAGAACGAAAAAGGATGAAATTTTACGAAAGTCAACTTTGACCGAAAAAGTCAAAGGTTTGACCAAAAAGTCAAAGGTTTGACCGAGAAAGTCAAAGTTTGACCAAGACGGGTCACAACGTTGACTTCATGAGTATGATGAAGGAACATGGAAAGAATTTCCGAAAATGAAGTTTTATGATCAAGAAAGCACAATTAAGCCGTAAATCCACCCTAGAAAGATCAGGCACACCGAATTGGAATTAAGGGCAAAAAGGTTTCCGAAAAATTTGAGAAAGAGAGTTTTCGGTCCAAATTTACATGGAAGAATTTTTGGACCAAAAATATAAAATGAAGATGCTCATCACAGTATTGGAAATAACTGTGAAGCGCAAAAGGGGCTGTGGAAGAGCAAAATGGCCAAACAAGGCATTGTGAGAGTTAGTGGAAGATGACATCAACCCCTTGACATCACCTTCCACTAACTCAAAGTTGCATCATGTGGAACTCCCCATACATGATGGCCGGCCAACCCATGGGAGACAAAGGGAAAAGAAAAAAAAAATGGGAAAGCCTAGAATTAATGAGAAAAGGTGCACCCACTCTTGTCCATCATAAGTCCTCTCATCCCTTAGTCACTTTGTCTAAAAAAATGAACCAAAACCCTTACCTTTCTTCTCCATAAATCCGGCTGCAGCCCAAGGAAAAAGAAAGAAAAAAAAATGGGAACAAGACATGACAAAAAGCCTTAAATTAAGGGCCAAAAAGTGAGATTAGTAGGGGAAATCTTCTAGGGACTTCAAGAGCCGACCATTGGCTGCCACATACCCCCTTTCCTCCCCACATTTTCAGCAGCCAACAAGCACCTCCCCTCCCTTGATGTTCGGATGCAGCTAGAGAAAAGAAAGGAGTGGAAAAAGGCATGGCAAAAAGCCATAAAATGAGGACAAGCAACCACGCCACCTTTCCTTCCACCAGGGGCTGCCACATGTCCCTCTTTTCCCCTCAATTTTCAGCAGCCAACAGCCCTCCTCTCCATCAAGTTTCGGCAGCAGCTAGAAGGGACAAGAAAGACAAGACAAAAGCCACAAAATAAGGCAAGTCATCACCTACTCCAAGCTCCCTTGTTTCTACCAAAAACCTTTTCCCATTTCCCTTGTCATTTCACTTGAGAAACCAAGAGAAACTCTAGCATCTTTTCTCTCTAGAAAGTCGGCAGCAAGAGAGGAAGAGAAGGAGGAGAGAGTGAGAGCAAGAGAAATTCTTGGAGTGTTCATCCCCTTGGATTCGGTTTTCAAGAGCTAGAGCAAGGAGAAATTTATGAGATTTTAGTGAGTTTTGGAGCTTGTGGCCGAACAAGAGGAGGAGGAAAAAGGTAAGAGAAACTTGGATTTTTCTTATTGTGATGTTCGGTTTTGGTAAAGCAACAAGAGCTAACAAAAAATTTCTTGGATCCCACTTTTCTTGGAAAAGCCGTGAGCTTTGGTGAGCTAGAAGGAAGGAAGGCAATTTTGGGATTCCAAAACCCTAACTTGGGTTTGAGGTAAATCTCTTAAAACCATCTTGAAATTAAGTTCCATTTAAGCATTTTGATGGTGATTCAAGTTGGTTGTAAGGACATAAGTCCATTTAATTTTTCAGCTCTCATTTGGTTGGTGTGTGTGTGCTTGATTTGGGTTAGGGTTTTGGTTGGCTTGATTGGTTATTTGTTTGCTTGATTTATGCTTGCTTGATGATGGATTTTTATGCTAGAAATTAGGTTGTATGTCCCCCCAAGATGTAGCCAAAAATCTGCCAAGGCAGCCCCCTTTGATGCATGCTAGCTTAGGGTGAAATGTTATGCTTGAATGTGTTGTATGGAAAAGCTAGAACCAAACAACCCTAGGTTTTTGGTTTTGGATTTTGGGTTGAATGGAATGTATGTGTAACGCCCTGCCTAGCACAGACCGTTACCTTACTTATCTACTTGCTTATCTTTCCTCTCGTACTTACTTAAGTACTTAATGGAATGTATACAAACCTTACTTACTTAGTACATGAAACACAGCGGAAAAATTTTTCTTTATTTTCTCAAATCCTTTTGCACTGTGCCTTAACTTAGTGTGCTTGATTTTTCTATGGTGGTTTTTGATCTTATCTATGCTATCTTATCCATAAAAATGGGTTTTCGCAGTATTTCTTTCATACTGCATGTCACAAAACTATACTGTCATCACGTTAACTATTCTGGTCAAACTTTGACTTTCCTGGGTCAAAGTTGACTTTTTCGGTCAAACCTTTGACCGACGTAGAATCATGCAAATATCATTCCTTTTCTTCCGAAAAGGCTATTTTCTATTCTAAACAATCATATTTGAGTCTTATAAAGCTATAAGAACTCATCACACATAATAAAGTTCTAAATCGAACTTTTTCATAAAATGCCCTTATGGCATACATTCAAGCTCTTTCAATTACAATAGATTTCGTAGTAGGACCACCTAGGATTACAAGTGGGAACGACATGATTTGGGTCGTTGCTGATCGATTGACCAAATCGGCCCACGTTATCGCGAGTAGAGCCACCTTTTCGGTAGAAAAGTTGGTAGGAGTCTACGTAGTTTAGGACGTTAGACTATACGGAGTACTAAAATCGATCATTTCGGATCGTAATGAACGCTTTACTCTTCAAGCTTGGACAAGTGTTCGCACTGCCATGGGGTCGAAATTGGAGTTCAGTACGGTATTTCACCCCAAACAGATGGCCAACCAGAAAGAACTACACCAGTTTGTTCTAATTTTCGAGGACGAAAATTTTTAAGGGGGGTAGATTGTAATACCTGACTTTTCCTATGTTATTCTTTCTTCTTGAAAGAGCTTGACTGTATGCCATAAGGGCATTTTATGAAAAAGTTTGATTTAGAACTTTATTATGTGTGATGAATTCTTATAGCTTTATAAGACTCAAATATGATTGTTTAGAATAGAAAATAGCCTTTTCGGAAGAAAAGGGATGATATTTGCATGATTCTACGTCGGTCAAATGTTTGACCGAAAAAGTCAACTTTGACCCGGGAAAGTCAAAATTTGACCAGAATAGTTAACGTGATGACAGTATAGTTTTGTGACATGCAGTATAGAAGAAATACTGCGAAAACCCATTTTTATGGGTAAGATAGCATAGATAAGATCAAAAACTACCATAGAAAAATCAAGCACACTAAGTTAAGGCACAGTGCAAAAGGGTTTGAAAAAATAAAGAAAAATTTTTCCAGACCGATTTTTACACAGATGAAATTTTTACTGCAGTATAAAATATTAATACTGTGTATTAGTATAACACAGTATTAGATTTATCTGTGTTTAGTTTAAATTAGACTGTTTTTACAAAAAGTAGCCAAACAAGGCCTTTCATCACCATTTTGAATTATGACCTCATAAATATTTTGAGAACAAATTTATACAAGACAAGTGTCTTGATTCTAGAAATTTCTTGCTTCTTCACCAAGCAAAGTTTCGGCCACCTAGGGGGCTTAAATGCCAAGATTTTCATTTTTGGGGCAAAAGTGTAATTTTAAAAATTTGGTGATGTAAGCAATGATGTAAGCCATGATGTAAGCAATTATGTCATTTCCTTGTTCTACAAGGCTTGGCCGGCCACCTCACCCCCCAAAAAGTGTGAATTTTCAAAAATTTAAGGACTAAATTGCAAAGTTAAAAAGTCTCACATTGCCTATAAATAGGGGTGTCTTCCACCCTTTTTAAATGAGAATTTCTAGCCAAATTCTAGCCAATTTTCAGCAGCCCAAACCGAGAGAGAGAAAGGGAGAGTGAAGAAGAAAAACAAATTTTTTTCTTGATCCAATCCTAGGGGTATGTTCGGTTTTGAGCTAGGAACCATTAGGGAGAGCTAGAAAAATTTTTCCAGCCATTCTAGCTGCTGCCGTGGGGGCTGTGAGCAGTGGAACCAAGTGGGAAAAAATCAGATTTTTGAGGGAAAGAGTTAGGGGAAGTTCGGGTGTGAGTAAGCAAGCTAAAAACCAAGTTTTGGAGTCAAATTTCTCCTTGTGTGCAGCCCACGGGTTTGGTGGAAAAGGAGAAGAAAAATTTCAGATTTTGGGTCCAATTTTGTGGTGTGTAGTCGAGCCATAGGGGAGGTCAATTTTTAGTCCAAAAAGCCAAGATTTGGAGCCACTTTGGTGTGTGGAGAAACCGGATCTAGGAGTAGGAACCAAGGGTGAGAATTTTGGTTCAACCTTAAAGCCAATCCTTGAAGTAGTTCAAGGACGTACCCTGCAGCTGAACCCAAAAGCGGAGCAGTTTAGTATCGGACGTAGACGAGGTAAGTACAACGCCGCCTACAGCATAGGCTATTAGGGTATTTATACCTAGACATAGTTGATGTGTTATGTGCTATGTGATGCGCTGTTATGCGAAGTGTTAATTGATATGCTACGGGGCATATCAAAACATGATTTATGTTTATGCTATGAAGTATGTTATGATATGTATGATTACATGTCAAATTAAGAATGTCAGATGATTATGAAGTAGGAATAAGTAGCATCACGATGCATGCTCACTAATTCTAATAATAATGACCAGAGTAAGTATGACATGGTAAGAGGATCAGTACGCAGACGGCAAACAAGTTGCCGGTGTCGTACCCCCCGTCAAAGGTCGGGTCGGACTATGGCAAGAGTAAGTCCATGGTTGCGCGCTGGGTACATACACTCAAGTAAGGGCCCATAGTTAAAATAAGTTAAGAAAGTAAGCTCAGATGAAATAAGAAATCATAAAATGAACATAATTGGTTCATGCACATGCTATGTAAGGTTATGTTAAGTGTTGTGATGACATGTTATGATGTAGCTAAGTTATGATGTAGTTAGTTTATGTGTTGCGGTATAGGAGTTGTACTTGCTAAGCGAAAGCTCATTGTTTTAAGTTTATGCTGTAGGTAAACTACCTGTCAGCATTTGATGATACAAGATGGAGGAGCGTGGCCGGGCACTGTGAAATGTGGGGAATGGAAGCCGCTACGCGTTTTGATCTTCTAGATATATTATTTGAAATTGTTCCTTTAGTTCAGTTATGTGCGAGTTAGCACCGTACAAAAAAAAAAAAAATTTCCACTGTGTTTCATGTACTAAGTAAGTAAGGTTTGTATACATTCCATCAAGTACTTAAGTAAGTACGAGAGGAAAGATAAGCAAGTAGATAAGTAAGGTAACGGTCCGTGCTAGGCGGGGCGTTACAGTATGAGATGGATTATGGGTTTCAATGGGACGTTAGAAACGCTGCTTGATCCATGTATAAGCTCCCGATGTGATCGGTCGAGTTAGATTCCGCGAAGTAGGACATAAACCGAAAGTAACTCTCAAAGCTGCCAGTTTGGTTTCGAACCTGAGCAGTTTTGGAAAAATGAAAATATAAGGCCTTTAGAGGCCAAATGGAGAAAAACTCAAAACACGAAAGTTGCTCGGAACAACGGCCTCCGGGGAGCCACGCGAAGAGAATCTCGAAATAAGGCTCCAACGGCCTCCGTTTTCCTCAAAACCCGTGGCTGATTCCTGGGGCGGTCTTCACTCAGTTTTTCAGGGTCAGCCAGTTTTCAAATAAAAACTGGTTCCAATCTAGGCCGAACTGGATTTTTCATAAAACACAAAAGTTATAGCATTTTTCGAGGGATACAACTTTCGTGAAGACAAGTTTTTCAAATTCCAAGCCAATTTTTAAATTGGACATGTTTTATGGAAGGTGCGCAGGGAGTCCGAAATCCTGCACATGGGTTTTACGAAAATGTTTTCTAGAAAAATTGTGAAGTGTTATTAAACTGTTATTTTAGCCACGGAAACTGTTCCAAAGGCAGTTTCTGGCACCAAATGATTTTATAAAAGATCTGTTTCGGAAACCATGAATTTTAAGGGCTCAGGTTTGAAATTCCACATTTTTCCACGAAGTGGAGAAAAAGAGGGTTTCAAACCAAGTGTTTACAAGTCAAGGAAAAATGATGATTTTAAACCAAAATAATTTCAAGATAAAGAAGCAAGAATTTTTACAAGTGAATGAAGGATTTTGGAAGATAATTACACAAGATTTTCCAAAAATAAGGAAGAGGGATTTTTAAAGTAAAATTGGTAAGCAAGCCGATTACGAACGGTAGCTGGATATTATATCCGAGTTACAAACCCAAATGATGACCAAGGGTTGACCAAGGGTTGACCCAAGGTTAATTAAGGTTAACCTTAAGGGTTACCCAACATAACCCTAAGAGATACCCACATGTATAATTGGGCTAAGATTTAAAGGGTTAATGGAAATAACCCAATAACAAGGATGTATGAACAAAGCCCAAAAATAGAACAAGACTCTAACCAAAAAGGTTACCCAACGTAACCTCTTAAGGATTAATCAAAACTCGATAAAGAATGGGGATTAAGGTGGCCAAGATGGATATCAAGTATAAGGGACATACAACCAAAAGTAGGTATGAGTGTTGGTAAGTCACCAACACCTTAAGAAAGGATCCTGATCCTATATTTTGGTATAGCAGGAAGTAACCTGTTGTTGCCGACAAATTAAGGACGCAACTTTAAGGATACGGCACTAGAGATAAGTACAAACCTCACCTGCAGTATGAAAGCTAGTAAATTATGTTCAAGTATGTGGTTTTCAAATATGCTGCAATATGTTGTGTGCTATATCTATGAAATGCCATGCTTTATAAAAAGTGCTATTTTGTAAAATGCTATGTTTATAAAAAGTGTTATATTTACAAAATGTCATGTTTATAAAAATGTCATGATTGCAAATGTCAAGAATGAAAAGAATGCCATGCCATGTTATGAATAAGATAAAAAGTATGTTATCATATGGTGACGTCATAAGGTATGTTTACTAAGGATAAACAACATGGTAAGAAATCACAAGTAAAGTGTCGTACCGACCTCCCATAAGGTGGAGGATTTTTCATGTTCAAGTAAAGGATTCACCCTCTCATTGATGCGGGAATGTGTAATCACCCAATGTTCCCAAAGCAGTTAGGACCTTGCAACCCCTAACTGTATCTGGAGGTGCGCTAAATAAATGATGGTACGTACACTATGGGGCCCATAAAAAAGATAAGTTCAAGTTAAAAAGGATTGCATAAATGGAATATAAATGGTTCACGCATATGCATATGATGATGTATGTTTATAAGATGTTTTAATTGTTTTGTGAGATTATGTTTGTGTTTACTAGACGAAAGCTCATCAAGATATATTTCATACTGTAGGTAAGCAACCTGCAGCCTGAATGGTGGGCATTGTGTGGGCGATGTGGCGGCGGATAAAGGGCGGTATGGATACCAC
>CM046385.1:23558155-23602615 GCA_025413485.1 Ficus microcarpa
GGTGTGATGCTTGATTTAGGGTGTATGGCTAGCTAGTTTAGTATGCATGATTTTAGGTTTATGTGCTATGTTTTATGATGCATGATTGCTTGGTTTGCATAAAAAATTGGTTGGTAAGTCCCTACCCAGGTGCAGCCATGTTTGGCATGAATACTAGGAGGTTAGACCTAGCTTCGGTTTGCTTTGTGTGATGCCAATCCATGTTTATGCAACCCTAGAACACATGCAAACCTAGGTTTAAGTAGTTTCGGTTTGGTTTGCATGGCCACGAGGGGATGACATGTCAACACATGTGGGACGATAGTTAACGTTGCATGTTGTTCTTTTAGGCTCCCGAGTGATCGGTTGAGTTAGATTCCGCGAAGTAGGACGCGTAAAATCAAGTAAGCACGAAACTGGTAGGTTCGGATTAATCTACCCAGTTTTCGTAAACGAAAAATAACAGGCCTTTAGAGGCCGAATTTGGGAAAACGTAAAACATGAAAGTTGTCCAGAACAACTTTTTCTAGGGGGGTAGGCGAGCCGTTTTTCAAAATAAGACTCCAATGGCCTTCAAAAATGTCAAAACCCGTGGCTAAGCATTTAAGCCCCCAGACCCAGTTCGTTCCAGGAGTCAGCCAGTTTCAACTCAAATCTGGTATGAAACTAGGCTGATATAGGAGTTTTGTAAAACACAAAAGTTTTAGCATTTTTCGAGAGCTAGAACTTTCGTGAAGAAAACTTTTTCAGATTACGTATCAATTTTAAAACGAAAATTGTTTTACGAAGGGTGCTCAAGGAATCCGAAATTCCTGCACCACAAGTTTAACAAGTGTTTATAGAAAATTGATTTTCAACCTTAAACAAGTGTTTTGGCTATGAAAATCGTTCCAATGACGGTTTTCGACCTAAAATGATTTTATGAAACATAAATCCATGAGTTTGGATTTTATGACTCAAGTTATGAATTTTTACACGAAATGTAAATTTTGGGATTTTATCCCTAAGTGTTTTCCAAGAAAGGAAATAAGAGTTTTTAAGCAAAGTTATAGTTCACGTTTAGTTCACGAATGGTAACCGGGGTATGCCCGAGTTACCGGGTCAAGCCCGAGACCCAAAAGGTTGACCTTAGAGGGTTGACCATAGTTGACCGCAGTTGACCAAGGTTGACTTTAGTTGACTTTTGGTTAACTCATAACATAGAGTAGTTTATCCTTACGGGTTATCCAAAGTAACCCAAAGGGATACAGTTTAAGCTCAACTAAAGGGTTATCAGATATGACCCGATAGTTCCAGATCAAGACAAGCAACCCTTAGAGGTTTAGTTTGGCTTAGCACGCCAGGTTACCGTTGGTAACCAAGTTAGATGTTTTGCACATAAGTGACATACAACCAAGATCATGTAAACATATTGGTTAGTTTACCAGCATTTTCACGAGGTTTAAGTAGAGCATGTCCTTGTCAAGCAGGCAGAACCTGCAGTTGTACCAGGAGTGGAACGGCACTAGGAAGGGACAGTTAAGCAAGAATGTATGACGGAAAGGTAAGTACAATTCCGCCTACATCATGAACATGTTTGTTTGCATATGATGTGTTTAAGAAATCATGAATGGGATTTCATGATGCAGTATGTTCATGTTATGCAGTATGTTATGCAGTATGTGTTATGATGTCATTGTAACGCCCCACCTAGCGTAGGCCGTTACCCTTGCGTACATACATTCATTCATACATAAACTTACTTACTTACTTAGCTTAGAAAACACAGCGGATTTTTTTTTTTTTTTTTATAGTACACAAAGCTATGTACATAACTTAAAATACTGTTTCTTTACATAATATACTAATTATTATTTATAAAAAGTATCTTGTTTTATAATAGTGTATACCACACAAAATGCGTAGCGGCTCCATATACCACGATTTTACATTGCTTGACCCGCTACTCCCCACCGCATCATCATCAGCTGACAGGCGACTTACCTACAGCACAAACTTAAAACAATGAGCTTGAGGCCCAGTAAGTACAACTCCTAGGCCGTAAAACAAATAACAACAATAAAACATTAACACACAATAACTTAACATCACATACATACATGACATACTTACATAACATGCATACATACATAACATACATACATAACATACATACATAACATACATAACATACATACATACATACATAACATACATAATATACATACATACATAACATACATACATACATACATACATACATAACATACATAACATACATACATACATACATATAACACTTAGCATGCATAGGTTATTTTATGCTTCATTATATTTCTTTATATTTTATGGGCCCTTGTCTACGTGTTCGAATCCGGCGCGCGACTAATGAATTGTCTGGGGCGGCCAAACCAAATCCAGATCAATCCCCAGTCCGACCCGACCTGATGCGGGTGGATCGACACGGTCCTTATTTTCTTACTCCATCTTGTTTACGTTGAACATACACTTAGATGTCATCTTTCTACTTAGCTTCTTGCTTATCCTTACTTAGCATTTTTCATGTTGCATTCATGAATACATAGCACATCACACAAGGCACATCATCGAGTCTAATAGTCTAATCCTATTAGCTTGTGCTGTAGACGGTGTTGTACTTACCGTCTATACTTAGTTATTACGCAGATCCTTGTCCAGCCTCCGCTGCAGAACTCCTCCTGCTCGATTGAAAGTCGTACGTCAGACTTCAAGTCCATCTCTATTATATGTTGGTACTAACCAACATTCATGCGGGTTTTCGGCTATATGTCCCCCTAACGTAAAGCCTCTTATAACCCATGGGTTATTTTGAAAAAATCGTTTGTATGCTGAGCCCATTTAAAAAAACATCGGGTTAGGTCGAACACCTACCCTTGGGCTCGTATAACACTGGTTTTCTTGTTGGTCAACCGAAATCAACCTTTTAGGGAGCTAAAGTCAACCCTGTCGGGTCAACTCTGGGCTTTGGGCGAAGCCCGGTAACTCGGGGGCTGAGTCCCGGCTACCTACGTTCTACATTTTTCTTTCAAAACTTAACTTAAAAATCTCTTGTCTTTGAAAGCTTGAACTTAAAAACCTTTTCATAAAAGACTTAGCTTAAACTTATCTTCTTAACTTGTCTTCCTAAAACTTTCGTGAATCCTGGCCTAATTTTTCATAAAATGGTAAGGGGTCGGAAACTGCTTTTGGGACAGTTTCCGTGCTTAAAACAACATGTTATGTCCGAAAATAAATTTTCCTAAGTTGGTTCTACAAATTCGGTACAGGATTATGTTGAACCTGCACCGTTTTCAGATTTTAGGTTGTGGTTAAAAATCCGTTTGAGTTTGAAAAAGCTTTCTTCATGAAAGTCTAGCCCTCAAGGAGTTCTAAAACTTTCGTGTTTTACACATTTTCTAATTCCTTACCGTTGTGTCAGTTTTAAATCAAAACTGAACTTAACACAAAAACTGGTCTTTGAACCCGCCTACGGTTTTCGTGTAAAAATAGGCCTTTGGAGCCTTATTTTGGCAAAGTGCCCGCGTTACCCCCTAGTAAACACCCTAGTCTACAACTTTCGTGTTTTACGTTTGGCCAATTCGGCCTCTATCTCCAAACTGGGACGTTTACCGAGGCTGTCTCCAGGGAACCCGAGAGACAGTTTCGGTTTTTAGGTTCATTGATTACGGCCTAAGACGATGGTTCTAGCTCGACCGCCCACTGCGGGAGTTAGGTTCAATTCATGCAGCGTGTCTAGCGTTCTCTCACGGCTAACTAAGCCAACTCACGTGCTCGTGCAACCCGTCAAACCGAGCCTAAATTGCCTAGGGTTGCACGGTTCCACTAACCAAAACATGCAACATAAAAACTTCTAGCAACCTAGCATCATAAATCCGAACCAATCAAGCATCAAAATCTGACCTAAATGGGGACATAAAGCCTCAATCAACCCTAGCATGCCTTCTAGCACAATTAAGCATAAAACCGAGCACACACACACATGCACAAACCAAGCCAAACACTCGGCTAGGCTCACCAACAACACACGGCAACCAAGCATCATAGGGCAGAAAATAACCTCACATGGGCTTAAGCCCTTACAACTTTTGGCTGAAACAAATACACATAATCAAAGCTTTAAAAACCAATTAAAAGCTTGAGAAACGTTTTAGAAATTTACCTCAAGTGGGTGGATTTTCGGCCCTAGGGTTTGCTAACCCGAAGTTGGCTCCTAGCTCCCCCTTGGTTCCCTAGACTCGGCTGCTGCTCTATGTGCGCCCAACACCAAAATTTTGGTTCCCTTGGCTGCTGCTCACTTCCCTCGGACACACAAGAAGGAATGGCCCAAGTTGGAGAAAATTTCTCTCTTCCCTTGCACAAACCCGTGGCTTGCTTGGAGCAAAATTTGAGCTCCAAAATTCACTCAAACTCACCCAAATCTCTCCTAAGGCTGGCTAGCTAACCCAAAGCTTAGCCCAAAATTTTCCTTGAAAATTTGGTCTCTCACTCGGTCTCTCCCCTGCACCACTCACGGCAAAGCTGCTCACAAAGGGCTGCAAAAATTTTTCTTCCTCTTCCTCTCGGTTTCTAGCCTACCCGAAGATGTATTGGAGTGGTTTGGGCTCAAAAATTTCTGAACTCTCTTCCTCCCTCTCTCTCGGCTTCTTGGTGCAGAAAAATGGCAAGGGGTTCACTAGGATTTGTGAATAAAATGAATAGAAAGGTGAGCTATTTATAGAGCTCTTGGAAACTTCAAGAACAAGATTTCTTTGTTCTTACTTCTTGGGTTGCCGACAAGCAAGGGAAAAAATGGAGAACAACCCATTATGAGTTGTCATGGACACATGTCTTCAAGAGATTGGGCCACCACACAATTGGATAAAACAAAGAGTTATTAGACTTTTCTTGAACCAAAGCTTGGGTTTTTGACTGAAAATCTTGAAATGTCGAGTTCAAAAATTAAATTCCAATACTGTAAATATTATTTTACAGTTTTGGATTTTTGACGTGCCGTCGGAAAATCGGGTCGAAAATCTTTTTCTCGTTTTCTCAAACCCTTTTTGCTCTATAAACTCAGAAAAATCGCCGGGATTTGAAAAGCGAATAACCGAAGTCTCATTTCATTATCTGTAATAAAAATGAGTTTCGGCAATCTTTTTCGTGAAAAACTGATCTTAAAATTCATAATTCTTAATTTCAACCATTTTGGTCAACGTGACTTTTCGGGTCAACGGTTGACTTTCGGTCAAAATTTTACTTTCATAAAATGATCAGTTTTCACTCATTATCGTCCGAAAAATCAGTTTTAAGCCTTTTTGAGCTATAAAAACTCACAAAACACACATGAAAGTTCTGGACTGAACTCTACTCATAAAATCACATAACCACACATTATTAATTCTCTACGAGAATAGCAACATGGAAACCAAATATTACAATCTACCCTCCTTAAAAATTTCGTCCTCGAAAATTGAGACAACTTGGGGTAGTTAGTCCACAAAATCCCTCGTGATTTGCTCCCATTTCCACTCCGGAAGCTCGATCCTTTGCAATTTTCCTCCTGGAAGTCGGTGTTCGGCCTTAACTTTTTTAACAAGTCAGGCACTTTGACACGTATTCTGCTACCTGCTTCTTCATTTTGTCTGATTCTGATGTCGGATACGCTGATTCTTCCCTTAAAATGGAGTATACCGTCATCCGAAGTCCAAATTCTGCGCCTTCTGCAGTCGATCCTACGTCATATCCCAGAACATCGAAATCGTGAAAATTTGATTACGATGAGATCTACAATTAATTCTCTGCCATATATCATGATGGGAACATTTGGAATCCAGAAATTGACCACAAAATTTTATGGTAGAGAAGCAGAAAGGTTGCTATTCTACTAACACTGCCTCCTAACTTCTGAACAAATTCTAGGGATATAACGAATGCGTTGCGCCGGAAACAATTAAGGCAATGCATGATAAGTGGTGATAGAGATCTAACCTGTCACCACATGTGACGTCCCTGCCTCCGCATCCCCCGGAGTGTAGGCATAAATTCGGGCTAGGGGTTCTGGCGCTTCCTATTCTGCCTTGTACTGTTGGTCCCTCTAGCCTAGCCTGTACCGCATGTATTTGTCTCTGGTTGGAATGCGGTTCTGATACTGCGGCTGCTGGTTCCGATACTGTGGCTGCTGGTTCTGATATTGTGGCTGCTGGTTCTGATATGGGGTTGGGGGTTCTGGTTGTTCTGAGGGCAGTCCTTAGCAAAGTGTCCCTCATTCCCGCAATTATAGCAAGCATTAGATCCCTTCCTGCATATTCCCGGGTGCTTCTTCCCACAAGTGTCGCAAGTGGGGTAAGTGACATTGTTTACCACCATTTCCCCCGTTTATTCTTCTTCTGTTGATCCTGGCCATTGAAATTTCCTTTCCTTTTATTCTTCCCAAATTGCTTGGGTCCTTGGCCAGATTTGCTTGCTTGACCCTCCGTGTTAGCTTCCTCATTTGTCGAGGTTGATTTGTCTTGCCAGCAGCTTTTCCTCTTTTTCGGGACTTGAAGATCTGAGCTCTTGCCTCTTTGTCCCGATTTATCCAGTACTCGGCTCTAACCGCCCTGCTCACACATTCAAACACAGTCTCTGGCGGGCTGTTGCCAGTGCTGACTAGTTTCGCTATGTCTGTGCGAAACATCCTCATCATCAGCCGCACCTTCTCTTCTTCGTTGGTACCAATTTAGGGCATAGACGGGCTAGCTGCTCGAATCTTCTTACTGCGTCCATTACTGACAATGATCCCTGCGTGAAGTTTGTGAATTCATCCTGCTGTATTGCAAGGACTTCTCTATTGTAGTACATTGTCCGGAATTCATGGACAAAGTCCTGCCAGGTCATAGCCATCACATTCCGGCGTGCTTCAACCGTCATCCACCAGTGCCTCGCATCCTTCTTCAGCGCGAAAGAGGCACATAGTACTTTTTCTTGTTCCGTAAGCCTCATGAAATCCAGAATGACCTGAATATCAATAAGCCAATTGTCGCAGCAATCGGATCGTCGGTCCTTCGAACTCAGGCGCCTTCATTCGTCTGAAGCGCTCGTATAACATGTCTTCCCGAACTGCTGGTGGATTTGCCAGTATGGCAGCTGGTGCCACTGGAATTTCGGCCGGTGGAGGCGCTACTGGCTGGGCCTCTTGTTGAACATTCACATTTGGTACCGGAGGTACCACTGGCTGTGCTGGCGGCGCTGGCTGTGGCGCAGCTTGAACTTGCGGAGCTTGATTCATCCGCTCCAACTGCTCTCTAAACCTTGCCATCTCTTGCTGCTGCTCTTGCAGCTGTCGTTGTATATTCATCATTAGTGTGATCACATCCGGCTGTGGCGGATCTTCTGGTGCATCGGCAGACGTATTACCTCTCGTACGAACCATCTTATAATCCTAATATAGGAAAAGAAATATTAACAATATTCTTTCTTCCCATAACAATCTCAACATATCATCTTATCATGCATTACATGACATCACATAAACATACGTTTCATAGCATAGCATATACATACTTTATACAGCATAACATACATACTTAACATATCATGACATCATAACATATCTTATCATAACATAAACTTATCATATATCCCGTGATTCGCACGGTTCCTTTTATACAAAACAAGGGTACATATCATAACTAAAGTACATACTGTACAAAATACTTACTGTCATATATACAACATAATATACATATTTTTATTTTAAAAAGGACAGAGTTTCGGATGGAAGTGGCTACCACTTGCCATCCTACACAGATATACAAACAAAATAACCGAATACAAAAGATACTATATAGACGGTCCTAAACAAAGAAATACACACTATCGACCTAATCTACTCGATGTCGTCGAGAGTGCTCACCGAGGTGTCGGAGTCTGAAAGTACAATCACCGGGTCAGGTGCATCCTCGTTGAGAAACTCGTCAGGGTCATCCCACTCCTCGTAGGCAGCCTCTTCGTCATCCATCTCGTCCTCGTCATCGCTCGAAAGAACGATGACTGGTGGATCCTGCTGCTCTGGCGGCTCAATTGGTACGACATCATCGGCATCAGAAGCCTGGGCCTCAGGTATTTGCTCAGCAGCTGGCTCAGCCTGAGCCTTCTCCTCGGCCTCTATAATGTCGTCGAAGAAACTCCCAACAGTCATCTGGTTGTTGGCATAGGGACGAAATGCTGGATATGCTGAGGGATACCTCTCCTCATGAGCAACAATGCCTGCATCTCAGCATCGGGCATCTCTGGTGAATGTGAGGGAGCATCATCTCTTGGAACCTCTAACAGTAGTGGTTCATCGCTTCCCCTGGATACGCGTGCCAATCCTGAAACAGTATCTGATATTGAGCCTGTCTCATATCTCTGTAGATCACTGGGTCGCGAACTGGCGCTCCGAGTCCTCTCGCGGGTAGGGGTCCATATCTGGTCATCACTACTGAACAAAAATGTGCCCACGTGCGTCTCAGCAACTGTGGCTCCCCGAGAGTAACCCACCACAATCTAACATCGCCAATCATACATCTGCTGGCGAGTGTAACCTGAAGGTGCTGCTCGATATGACATATAGCGAAGGTCTGCTTCATATGCGTAGCCATGGCCTGACCGACATCGATCGTCGAGTGTTGTCGAAGTATGCTGGTCGTGAACGGTAGAAAGCTACCACCGCGTCTCGATCCCTCTTGACTTGCTGTGGATCCATGCTGTCGCGTCTACTCCATACAACATAATCGTAAACCATAAAACACATAAACAATACAATACATAATTAAATCTAAACTTACTTGCAATGGTGGAGGCGATGTCAGGCAATTGTAAAATCGTGTCGCGAGGAAACCGCTCTGATACCAACTCTTGTAACGCCCCACCTAGCGTAGGCCGTTACCCTTGCGTACATACATTCATTCATACATAAACTTACTTACTTACTTAGCTTAGAAAACACAGCGGATTTTTTTTTTTTTTATATAGTACACAAAACTATGTACATAACTTAAAATACTGTTTCTGTACATAATATACTAATTATTATTTATAAAAAGTATCTTGTTTATAATAGTGTATACCACACAAAATGCGTAGCGGCTCCATATACCACGATTTTACATTGCTTGACCCGCTACTCCCACCGCATCATCATCAGCTGACAGGCGATTTACCTACAGCACAAACTTAAAACAATGAGCTTGAGGCCCAGTAAGTACAACTCCTAGGCCGTAAAACAAATAACAACAATAAAACATTAACACACAATAACTTAACATCACATACATACATGACATACTTACATAACATGCATACATACATAACATACATACATAACATACATACATAACATACATAACATACATACATACATACATAACATACATAACATACATACATACATAACATACATACATACATACATAACATACATAACATACATACATACATACATAACATACATATAACACTTAGCATGCATAGGTTATTTTATGCTTCATTATATTTCTTTATATTTTATGGGCCCTTAGTCTACGTGTTCGAATCCGGCGCGCGACTAATGAATTGTCTGGGGCGGCCAAACCAAATCCAGATCAATCCCCAGTCCGACCCGACCTGATGTGGGTGGATCGACACGGTCCTTATTTTCTTACTCAATCTTGTTTACGTGTGAACATACACTTAGATGTCATCTTTCTACTTAGCTTCTTGCTTATCCTTACTTAGCATTTTTCATGTTGCATTCATGAATACATAGCACATCACACAAGGCACATCATCGAGTCTAATAGTCTAATCCTATTAGCTTGTGCTGTAGACGGTGTTGTACTTACCGTATATACTTAGTTGTTACGCAGATCCTTGTCCAGCCTCCGCTGCAGAACTCCTCCTGCTCGATTGAAAGTCGTACGTCAGACTTCAAGTCCATCTCTATTATATGTTGATACTAACCAACATTCATGCGGGTTTTCGGCTATATGTCCCCCTAACGTAAAGCCTCTTGTAACCCATGGGTTATTTGAAAAAAATCGTTTTGTATGCTGAGCCCATTTAAAAAAACATCGGGTTAGGTCGAACACCTACCCTTGGGCTCGTATAACACTGGTTTTCTTGTTGGTCAACCGAAGTCAACCTTTTAGTGAGCTAAAGTCAACCCTGTCGGGTCAACTCTGGGCTTTGGGGCGAAGCCCGGTAACTCGGGGGCTGAATCCCGGCTACCATACGTTCTACATTTTTCTTTCAAAACTTAACTTAAAAATCTCTTGTCTTTGAAAGCTTGATCTTAAAACCCTTTCATAAAAGACTTAGCTTAAAACTTATCTTTCTTAACTTGTCTTCCTAAAACTTTCGTGAATCCTGGCCTAATTTTTCATAAAATGGTAAGGGTCGGAAACTGCTTTTGGGACAGTTTCCGTGCTTAAAACAACATGTTATGTCCGAAAATAAATTTCCTAAGTTGGTTCTACAAAATTCGGGTACAGGATTATGTTGAACCCTGCACCGTTTTCAGATTTTAGGTTGTGGTTAAAAATCCGTTTTGAGTTTGAAAAAGCTTTCTTCATGAAAGTTCTAGCCCTCAAGGAGTTCTAAAACTTTCGTGTTTTACACATTTCTAATTCCTTACCGTTTGGTGTCAGTTTTAAATCAAAACTGAACTTAACACAAAAACTGGGTCTTTGAACCCGCCTACGGTTTTTCGTGTAAAAATAGGCCTTTGGAGCCTTATTTTGGCAAAGTGCCCGCGTTACCCCCTAGTAAACACCCTAGTCTACAACTTTCATGTTTTACGTTTTGGCCAATTCGGCCTCTATCTCCAAACTGGGACGTTTTACCGAGGCTGTCTCCAGGGAACCCGAGAGACAGTTTCGGTTTTTAGGTTCATTGATTACGGCCTAAGACGATGGTTCTAGCTCGACCGCCCACTGCGGGAGTTAGGTTCAATTCATGCAGCGTGTCTAGCGTTCTCTCACGGCTAACTAAGCCAACTCACGTGCTCGTGCAACCCGTCAAACCGAGCCTAAATTGCCTAGGGTTGCACGGTTCCACTAACCAAACATGCAACATAAAACTTCTAGCAACCTAGCATCATAAATCCGAACCAATCAAGCATCAAAAATCTGACCTAAATGGGGACATAAAGCCTCAATCAACCCTAGCATGCTTTCTAGCACAATTAAGCATAAAACCGAGCACACACACACATGCACAAACCAAGCCAAACACTCGGCTAGGCTCACCAAACCACACACGGCAACCAAGCATCATAGGGCAGAAAATAAACCTCACATGGGCTTAAGCCCTTACAACTTTTTGGCTGAAACAAATACACATAATCAAAGCTTTAAAAACCAATTAAAAGCTTGAGAAAACGTTTTAGAAATTTACCTCAAGTGGGTGGATTTTCGGCCCTAGGGTTTGGCTAACCCGAAGTTGGCTCCTAGCTCCCCCTTGGTTCCCTAGACTCGGCTGCTGCTCCTATGTGCGCCCAACACCAAAATTTTGGTTCCCTTGGCTGCTGCTCACTTCCCTCGGACACACAAGAAGGAATGGCCCAAGTTGGAGAAAATTTTCTCTCTTCCCTTGCACAAACCCGTGGCTTGCTTGGAGCAAAATTTGAGCTCCAAAAGTTCACTCAAACTCACCCAAAATCTCTCCTAAGGCTCGGCTAGCTAACCCAAAGCTTAGCCCCAAAATTTTCCTTGAAAATTTGGTCTCTCACTCGGTCTCTCCCCTGCACCACTCACGGCAAAGCTGCTCACAAAGGGCTGCAAAAATTTTTCTTCCTCTTCCTCTCGGTTTCTAGCCTACCCGAAGATGTATTGGAGTGGTTTGGGCTCAAAAATTTCTGAACTCTCTTCCTCCCTCTCTCTCGGCTTCTTGTGTGCAGAAAAATGGCAAGGGGTTCACTAGGATTTGTGAATAAAATGAATAGAAAGGTGAGCTATTTATAGAGCTCTTGGAAACTTCAAGAACAAGATTTCTTTGTTCTTACTTCTTGGGTTGCCGACCAAGCAAGGGAAAAAATGGAGAACAACCCATTATGAGTTGTCATGGGACACATGTCTTCAAGAGATTGGGCCACCACACCAATTGGATAAGAACAAAGAGTTATCTAGACTTTTCTTGAACCAAAGCTTGGGTTTTTGACTGAAAATCTTGAAATGTCGAGTTCAAAAATTTAAATTCCAATACTGTAAATATTATTTTACAGTTTTTGGATTTTTGACGTGCCGTCGGAAAATCGGGTCGAAAAATCTTTTTCTCGTTTTCTCAAACCCTTTTTGCTCTATAAACTCAGAAAAATCGCCGGATTTGAAAAGCGAATAACCGAAGTCTCATTTTCATTATCTGCTAATAAAAATGAGTTTCGGCAATCTTTTTCGTGAAAAACTGATCTTAAAATTCATAATTCTTAATTTCGACCATTTTGGTCAAACGTTGACTTTTCGGGTCAACGGTTGACTTTTCGGTCAAAATTTTGACTTTTCATAAAATGATCAGTTTTCACTCATTATCGTCCGAAAAATCAGTTTTAAGCCTTTTTGAGCTATAAAAACTCACAAAACACACCTGAAAGTTCTGGACTGAACTCTACTCATAAAATCACATAACCACACATGTATTAATTCTCTACGAGAATTAGCAACATGGAAACCAAATATTACAGTCATGCAGTATGTCCATGCATGTTAAGTATTCAGTACGTTTCATGTTAGGATAAGCAGTATGTTCATGTTATGTACATGTTATGCAGTATGTTTATGTCATGCATGTAGTATGTTTTATGTTAAATTTTGTGACATCACGAAGCATGTCCACTAAAAATAAGTCACACGGTAAGCAAGAGATAAGTTAAATAGGACATGTTGTGTTGTACTGACTTTGCCTCCGTGGTAAGTTAAAACGGCATATTCCATGTTTTGACTTGATATGGAAGGACTGCCTCCACTACTCTATGTTAAACTGTGTGTTTTATGGTTTAAGTTGGTTTGGTCGGACTACCTTCAATCACTACATGGTTACATACCGAAGTACATACACACATGTTATAGGAGCAAGATAAGATCAATAGAAAGACCATAAAAGATTTTAATAATAAATCATAATTGGTTCACGTTTTTGTGCATTAGTTGCATGCGGATAGGACGTTGTGCTTACTGAGCTTTTTAGCTCATTGCTTACGTTCATGCTGTAGGTAAGTTTCCTACCGGCACTTCCTGATACAAGCTGTGGAGAGATGGCGCAACAGAATGTGAAACGTGGGTATGGACTACTACGGGGTTTCCGAAGTGCGTTTAAATGAAAATGTGTTTTCATTACGTTTTCAGCATGTATGTATGACTCAGTTTATGTATGTATGGAGCTTTCCGCTCAGGTGAAGGCTCAGTACTCGAGTGAGTACATTTTAAGAAGATAAAGTTTATAAAAGAAAAGCAGTTTTAAGTTATGCTTTAATCGAGTTTAAAGTTTTATAATTTCCGCAATAAAGGTTTTCTATTAATGATTTTTAGAAGAAAAAAAAAATTACTCTAAAATTTGGGTAACTTTATTTTTCAATCAAGCAAGTAAGTAAGTAATTGTCACGAACCGAACCCAACCCCAGGTTCGCGTGGTCAGACACCGCGTGGGCTTGGTGGTGATAAGTCGGGGCGTGACAAGAGGTGGTATCAGAGCAAAGGGTTTTCGTATTAGAGCGAAAAGTTTTTCTGCCATCCCATTTCACAATTCTGCTGCCAGCGCCATAGCATTGTAAGTTGTTTTCTTACTCTGTGTAGTTGTAAGATTAGCATGAAGACATGTACCTGGTTTTAAACCCAGGTTAGATTTATTAGGATCGAAAGGAGCAGCAAGGCTTCGTCGGCATTCCAAGGAATGGAGGAGCAGCTGCGCATCTTCGACAACACCCAGAGCAGTAGTTTCACAGAATGGAGAGTTTTCTCCGATTACGCGCTACAAGGACGCATTTTCCAGTCACGTTATGTTGCCAGTCAACGACCAGACGAGGTGACTCCTCAAATCAGTCAGATCAAGATATGTAGCAGTTGATATGCTTACCCAGAGGATTTCACGGATCAGTACTGTCAACGGATCAGAGTTGCGCAGCAAGAGCGTGGTAGAAATGCTATTTTTATGATATGATATAAAGAGATTGCGAGAAATCTCCAGTAAGATATGTTAAGATAAGGAAGAGTATAAGTGATAGAGGTAGAAGCTAGAAATTGGTTTGTCGTGGGAACGACGGAACCAAATTTCGTAGAAGTCTATCTTGCAACTGTTATGCCTAAGTTGCAAAGATAAGTATTAGAATAGCAATAAGAGATAAGATTGATTCCCGGTTAAGGGGGATAATGAGATTATAAGGAGTATAGATATTCCTAAGAATTAAGATTATGCCTTTGTGTTATGAGGGAAAAGGTTGAAGCGATCAGAAAAGCTTCTTTTATCCAAGTAGTAGTTGGATATGTTAGTAGACCTTCCAACGCATCACTCGAACGATATAACGAATTTTTTTCCAAAATAAACTTTGAAAAGTTTCAAAGACAGTATTTTTAGCAGAAATGCTCAGACTATGATCTTATGTTAATGGAACCCCTTCACGATTAGAAAGCCGACCAAATCCTTGAGGAAGAAATTCCAAGATAGGGGTTGTCACACGTATGAAGTTCCGAGTTAGGAAACTGATTACGAAAGGTCGTAAACCTTGAGGATAAGTCCAAGAAAGGGGGACCTTTATGTAGAGTAAAAGGGTTCTAGTAGCATAGGATCAAGTTTCAAGAGAGAAACTATATTCCAGAAAGAGTATTAAAGTATGATACGATATGTTTTCTAAGAGTGGAAACGATTTTTCAGCAAGTTTTTCAAGCAAGAACAAGCAGTATGAGTTATGTTTTCAAAGTGTGACGAGTTATTTGATATACTTGTTCAACTTTTTATGTAAACCGTTCCTGTGATGCAGTAGGAAAGGACAGTATGTTAGTATGACAGTATGCAGTAAGATAAGTATGATCAATATGATAAGTAAGCAAGTACAGCAGTATGTAAGCATGTATGTTAAGCATGATAGTATGTAAGCAAGTATGAAGCCAGTAAGTATGATAAGTATGATAAGCATGAAGATATGAAAGTAAGATTATGGTTCAGTATAAGAGATACAAACCCATTAAATGTTAAAATGGGAACATGAACGAACCATTATAGATTTTCTGGTGTATTTTTGAAGAAAAGTCACCTAGAAGTATCAGAATTTTCGAGTACAAAAATTTTATAAGGAGGGTAGAATGTGATACCTAGAATTTCATGTTGCCATTTTTCCTCTTTTAAAGGAATTATGAGCTTATGTGACATGTTTACGGGAAAAAAAAAAAAATCAGTTAAGAGTTTTTCACACGTTTTACGAAGTCTTATGGCTCAATAAGACTCATAACAGATTTTTAAGGTTAGAAAACGCCCTTTCAAGTCGAAAAGGACGAATTAGGACGAAATTCCGAAAAAGTCAAAGTTTGACCGAAAAAGTCAACTTTGACCAAGAAAGTCAAAGTTTAACCAAAAATGGTCAACGGTTGACTCGTCAATGAAAAATGATGCAGTATGAGAAAATACTGTAAAATATGTCAGTATAGGCGAGATAGCCCAAGTAGACAGTAGAAACACCCTAGAAATCAAGCATCCCTAGCATTAGTTAAGGTCAAGAATGACATTTTTAGTCAAGAAGTCACCCAAAAGGACCAGTCAAAGTCAAAGGGCAAAAATGTCAAAATTTTCACTTTTGGGGCAAAAGTGTAAATTTTGGAAAATATGTGAAGTAAGTTAAGTGACGTCGTTAGATGATGTCAACACGAGGCAATGACTTGCCTAACAAGCAGAAATAAGGACCGGCCACTTTTGGGGGTGAAATTGAAAGGATTTTTGTCTTTCAGGGCAAAAATGTAATTTTAGAAAATATGTGATTCAAGTATGAGACAATCACATAAAATCATGAAAAGAATGATATTTGCTTGAAAAGCAAGCATTATGGCCAATTATGAAGTTTAAGGGCATAAATGCAAAAATTTTCACTTTTGGGGCAAAAGTGTAAATTTTAGAAATTTGACGATATGAGCATATGAGGTTACCAAGATGATGATATCATAAAATAAGATGAGTGTGTTGATTTATAGGACAATCGGACACCTAGAGGGCATTTTTGCAAGAATTTCCATTTTTGGGGGCAAAAATGTAATTTTAGAAAAATGTGAGGTAAGCGATGATGTAAGCAAGTGACATCAGCCATGACATCAGCAAAACCAGCTGTAAATGAGCTGAAGACAGCCGGCCACCTTGGGGGAGAAAGTAAGAAAAGTTGAAACTTTTGGGGTCAAAATCCAATTTTGAAATGTTTCAAAATTGCCTATAAATAGACCCATTTGGAGCTGAAAAAAATTAGAGAAAGGCAGCTAAACTCTGGCCAAAAATCTGCAGAAAAAGGCCGTGAGCCATGAGGGAGAGAAAGAGCAAGAAAAGTTGGAAAAATTTTATGTGAGATGCATATGGTGTGCACGGGTTTGGTGCATGAAAAACCAAGCCAAAATCTGGAAATTTTTCTCCAGAAATCAGGCAGCAGCCGTGAGGAAGAGAGGAGAGAAAGTGAGAAAATTTTCAGTCCAAACCATGGAGTGTGCCGAGCATGGAGAAGAGAAACCGACCATAGAGCCAAGGAGGATTTTTGGTGCTTGGTGGGTGGCTCTTTCGGCCAAGAAGGAGCAGAAAATTGGTGGGTCTTAGGGGCAGCCAAGAGGCTCGGCTTTGGCTGAGAGAAATCACAAAAGATGGTGCAAATTTTTGGTGCAATTTGGGAGCCAAAACCGTGTGCAAATGCAGCCAACAAAGGGGACAGATTTTCGGATCCTAGAACTCTAATCAACCCATGGGTAAGTCAAGGTAGATCCTTGAATTTTAAGTTAAATTTTCCATTCAAGATTGGATGGATAATCATGGTTATGTTTGTTTATGCATGGCTGAAAATGGAACCCCTTTGGTGGGAGATTTCCAGCTGCAAAGGCAGCCAAGAGGAATCAAGGGAGTTCGGCTTCCCCTAGGTGGACCCAAATTCCGAAAATCTCCAAGAGGTAAACCGTAACCCTAAGCTTTGGTTTAAGCATTAAATTTGAAAATTTAATATGTATTTAAGCAATGAAATGTAAGGGCATTAGCTCATTAATTTTTGGTTAATGTCTAGTTAGGGTGTGATGCTTGATTTAGGGTGTATGGCTAGCTAGTTTAGTATGCATGATTTTAGGTTTATGTGCTATGTTTTATGATGCATGATTGCTTGGTTTGCATAAAAAATTGGTTGGTAAGTCCCTACCCAAGGTGCAGCCATGTTTGGCATGAATACTAGGAGGTTAGACCTAGCTTCGGTTTGCTTTGTGTGATGCCAATCCATGTTTATGCAACCCTAGAACACATGCAAACCTAGGTTTAAGTAGTTTCGGTTTGGTTTGCATGGCCACGAGGGGATGACATGTCAACACATGTGGGACGATAGTTAACGTTGCATGTTGTTCTTTTAGGCTCCCGAGTGATCGGTTGAGTTAGATTCCGCGAAGTAGGACGCGTAAAATCAAGTAAGCACGAAACTGGTAGGTTCGGATTAATCTACCCAGTTTTCGTAAACGAAAAATAACAGGCCTTTAGAGGCCGAATTTGGGAAAACGTAAAACATGAAAGTTGTCCAGAACAACTTTTTCTAGGGGGGTGGGCGAGCCGTTTTTCAAAATAAGACTCCAATGGCCTTCAAAAATGTCAAAACCCGTGGCTAAGCATTTAAGCCCCCAGACCCAGTTCGTTCCAGGAGTCAGCCAGTTTCAACTCAAATCTGGTATGAAACTAGGCTGATATAGGAGTTTTGTAAAACACAAAAGTTTTAGCATTTTTCGAGAGCTAGAACTTTCGTGAAGAAAACTTTTTCAGATTACGTATCAATTTTAAAACGAAAATTGTTTTACGAAGGGTGCTCAAGGAATCCGAAATTCCTGCACCACAAGTTTAACAAGTGTTTATAGAAAATTGATTTTCAACCTTAAACAAGTGTTTTGGCTATGAAAATCGTTCCAATGACGGTTTTCGACCTAAAATGATTTTATGAAACATAAATCCATGAGTTTGGATTTTATGACTCAAGTTATGAATTTTTACACGAAATGTAAATTTTGGGATTTTATCCCTAAGTGTTTTCCAAGAAAGGAAATAAGAGTTTTTAAGCAAAGTTATAGTTCACGTTTAGTTCACGAATGGTAACCGGGGGCTATGCCCGAGTTACCGGGTCAAGCCCGAGACCCAAAAGGTTGACCTTAGAGGGTTGACCATAGTTGACCGCAGTTGACCAAGGTTGACTTTAGTTGACTTTTGGTTAACTCATAACATAGAGTAGTTTATCCTTACGGGTTATCCAAAGTAACCCAAAGGGATACAGTTTAAGCTCAACTAAAGGGTTATCAGATATGACCCGATAGTTCCAGATCAAGACAAGCAACCCTTAGAGGTTTAGTTTGGCTTAGCACGCCAGGTTACCGTTGGTAACCAAGTTAGATGTTTTGCACATAAGTGACATACAACCAAGATCATGTAAACATATTGGTTAGTTTACCAGCATTTTCACGAGGTTTAAGTAGAGCATGTCCTTGTCAAGCAGGCAGAACCTGCAGTTGTACCAGGAGTGGAACGGCACTAGGAAGGGACAGTTAAGCAAGAATGTATGACGGAAAGGTAAGTACAATTCCGCCTACATCATGAACATGTTTGTTTGCATATGATGTGTTTAAGAAATCATGAATGGGATTTCATGATGCAGTATGTTCATGTTATGCAGTATGTTATGCAGTATGTGTTATGATGTCATTGTAACGCCCCACCTAGCGTAGGCCGTTACCCTTGCGTACATACATTCATTCATACATAAACTTACTTACTTACTTAGCTTAGAAAACACAGCGGATTTTTTTTTTTTTTTTTATAGTACACAAAGCTATGTACATAACTTAAAATACTGTTTCTTTACATAATATACTAATTATTATTTATAAAAAGTATCTTGTTTTATAATAGTGTATACCACACAAAATGCGTAGCGGCTCCATATACCACGATTTTACATTGCTTGACCCGCTACTCCCCACCGCATCATCATCAGCTGACAGGCGACTTACCTACAGCACAAACTTAAAACAATGAGCTTGAGGCCCAGTAAGTACAACTCCTAGGCCGTAAAACAAATAACAACAATAAAACATTAACACACAATAACTTAACATCACATACATACATGACATACTTACATAACATGCATACATACATAACATACATACATAACATACATACATAACATACATAACATACATACATACATACATAACATACATAATATACATACATACATAACATACATACATACATACATACATACATAACATACATAACATACATACATACATACATATAACACTTAGCATGCATAGGTTATTTTATGCTTCATTATATTTCTTTATATTTTATGGGCCCTTAGTCTACGTGTTCGAATCCGGCGCGCGACTAATGAATTGTCTGGGGCGGCCAAACCAAATCCAGATCAATCCCCAGTCCGACCCGACCTGATGCGGGTGGATCGACACGGTCCTTATTTTCTTACTCAATCTTGTTTACGTGTGAACATACACTTAGATGTCATCTTTCTACTTAGCTTCTTGCTTATCCTTACTTAGCATTTTTCATGTTGCATTCATGAATACATAGCACATCACACAAGGCACATCATCGAGTCTAATAGTCTAATCCTATTAGCTTGTGCTGTAGACGGTGTTGTACTTACCGTCTATACTTAGTTATTACGCAGATCCTTGTCCAGCCTCCGCTGCAGAACTCCTCCTGCTCGATTGAAAGTCGTACGTCAGACTTCAAGTCCATCTCTATTATATGTTGATACTAACCAACATTCATGCGGGTTTTCGGCTATATGTCCCCCCTAACGTAAAGCCTCTTATAACCCATGGGGTTATTTTGAAAAAAAATCGTTTTGTATGCTGAGCCCATTTAAAAAAACATCGGGTTAGGTCGAACACCTACCCTTGGGCTCGTATAACACTGGTTTTCTTGTTGGTCAACCGAAATCAACCTTTTAGGGAGCTAAAGTCAACCCTGTCGGGTCAACTCTGGGCTTTGGGGCGAAGCCCGGTAACTCGGGGGCTGAGTCCCGGCTACCATACGTTCTACATTTTTCTTTCAAAACTTAACTTAAAAATCTCTTGTCTTTGAAAGCTTGATCTTAAAAACCTTTTCATAAAAGACTTAGCTTAAAACTTATCTTTCTTAACTTGTCTTCCTAAAACTTTCGTGAATCCTGGCCTAATTTTTCATAAAATGGTAAGGGGTCGGAAACTGCTTTTGGGACAGTTTCCGTGCTTAAAACAACATGTTATGTCCGAAAATAAATTTTCCTAAGTTGGTTCTACAAAATTCGGGTACAGGATTATGTTGAACCCTGCACCGTTTTCAGATTTTAGGTTGTGGTTAAAAATCCGTTTTGAGTTTGAAAAAGCTTTCTTCATGAAAGTTCTAGCCCTCAAGGAGTTCTAAAACTTTCGTGTTTTACACATTTTCTAATTCCTTACCGTTTGGTGTCAGTTTTAAATCAAAACTGAACTTAACACAAAAACTGGGTCTTTGAACCCGCCTACGGTTTTTCGTGTAAAAATAGGCCTTTGGAGCCTTATTTTGGCAAAGTGCCCGCGTACCCCCTAGTAAACACCCTAGTCTACAACTTTCGTGTTTTACGTTTTGGCCAATTCGGCCTCTATCTCCAAACTGGGACGTTTTACCGAGGCTGTCTCCAGGGAACCCGAGAGACAGTTTCGGTTTTTAGGTTCATTGATTACGGCCTAAGACGATGGTTCTAGCTCGACCGCCCACTGCGGGAGTTAGGTTCAATTCATGCAGCGTGTCTAGCGTTCTCTCACGGCTAACTAAGCCAACTCACGTGCTCGTGCAACCCGTCAAACCGAGCCTAAATTGCCTAGGGTTGCACGGTTCCACTAACCAAACATGCAACATAAAAACTTCTAGCAACCTAGCATCATAAATCCGAACCAATCAAGCATCAAAAATCTGACCTAAATGGGGACATAAAGCCTCAATCAACCCTAGCATGCTTTCTAGCACAATTAAGCATAAAACCGAGCACACACACACATGCACAAACCAAGCCAAACACTCGGCTAGGCTCACCAAACCACACACGGCAACCAAGCATCATAGGGCAGAAAATAAACCTCACATGGGCTTAAGCCCTTACAACTTTTTGGCTGAAACAAATACACATAATCAAAGCTTTAAAAACCAATTAAAAGCTTGAGAAAACGTTTTAGAAATTTACCTCAAGTGGGTGGATTTTCGGCCCTAGGGTTTGGCTAACCCGAAGTTGGCTCCTAGCTCCCCCTTGGTTCCCTAGACTCGGCTGCTGCTCCTATGTGCGCCCAACACCAAAATTTTGGTTCCCTTGGCTGCTGCTCACTTCCCTCGGACACACAAGAAGGAATGGCCCAAGTTGGAGAAAATTTTCTCTCTTCCCTTGCACAAACCCGTGGCTTGCTTGGAGCAAAATTTGAGCTCCAAAAGTTCACTCAAACTCACCCAAAATCTCTCCTAAGGCTCGGCTAGCTAACCCAAAGCTTAGCCCCAAAATTTTCCTTGAAAATTTGGTCTCTCACTCGGTCTCTCCCCTGCACCACTCACGGCAAAGCTGCTCACAAAGGGCTGCAAAAATTTTTCTTCCTCTTCCTCTCGGTTTCTAGCCTACCCGAAGATGTATTGGAGTGGTTTGGGCTCAAAAATTTCTGAACTCTCTTCCTCCCTCTCTCTCGGCTTCTTGTGTGCAGAAAAATGGCAAGGGGTTCACTAGGATTTGTGAATAAAATGAATAGAAAGGTGAGCTATTTATAGAGCTCTTGGAAACTTCAAGAACAAGATTTCTTTGTTCTTACTTCTTGGGTTGCCGACCAAGCAAGGGAAAAAATGGAGAACAACCCATTATGAGTTGTCATGGGACACATGTCTTCAAGAGATTGGGCCACCACACCAATTGGATAAGAACAAAGAGTTATCTAGACTTTTCTTGAACCAAAGCTTGGGTTTTTGACTGAAAATCTTGAAATGTCGAGTTCAAAAATTTAAATTCCAATACTGTAAATATTATTTTACAGTTTTTGGATTTTTGACGTGCCGTCGGAAAATCGGGTCGAAAAATCTTTTTCTCGTTTTCTCAAACCCTTTTTGCTCTATAAACTCAGAAAAATCGCCGGATTTGAAAAGCGAATAACCGAAGTCTCATTTTCATTATCTGCTAATAAAAATGAGTTTCGGCAATCTTTTTCGTGAAAAACTGATCTTAAAATTCATAATTCTTAATTTCAACCATTTTGGTCAAACGTTGACTTTTCGGGTCAACGGTTGACTTTTCGGTCAAAATTTTGACTTTTCATAAAATGATCAGTTTTCACTCATTATCGTCCGAAAAATCAGTTTTAAGCCTTTTTGAGCTATAAAAACTCACAAAACACACATGAAAGTTCTGGACTGAACTCTACTCATAAAATCACATAACCACACATGTATTAATTCTCTACGAGAATTAGCAACATGGAAACCAAATATTACAATCTACCCTCCTTAAAAATTTTCGTCCTCGAAAATTGAGACAACTTGGGGTAGTTAGTCCACAAAATCCCTCGTGATTTGCTCCCATTTCCACTCCGGAAGCTCGATCCTTTGCAATTTTCCTCCTGGAAGTCGGTGTTCGGCCTTAACTTTTTAACAAGTCAGGCACTTTGACACGTATTCTGCTACCTGCTTCTTCATTTTGTCTGATTTCTGATGTCGGATACGCTGATTCTTCCCTTAAAATGGAGTATACCGTCATCCGAAGTCTCAAATTCTGCGCCTTCTGCAGTCGATCCTAGCGTCATATCCCCCTAGATCACATCGAAATCGTGAAATTTGATTACGATGAGATCTACAATTAATTCTCTGCCATATATCATGATGGGAACATTTTGGATCCAGAAATTGGACCACAAAATTTCACCGTATGGTAGAGAAGCATTGAAAGGTTGCTATTCTACTAACACTGCCTCCTAACTTCTGAACAAATTCTAGGGATATAACGAATGCGTTGCGCCGGAAACAATTAAGGCAATGACATGATAAGTGGTGATAGAGATCTAACCTGTCACCACATGTGACGTCCCTGCCTCCGCATCCCCCGGAGTGTAGGCATAAATTCGGGCTAGGGGTTCTGGCGCTTCTATTCTGCCTTGTACTGTTGGTCCCTCTAGCCTAGCCTGTACCGCATGTATTTGTCTCTGGTTGGAATTGCGGTTCTGATACTGCGGCTGCTGGTTCCGATACTGTGGCTGCTGGTTCTGATATTGTGGCTGCTGGTTCTGATATTGGGGTTGGGGGTTCTGGTTGTTCTGAGGGCAGTCCTTAGCAAAGTGTCCCTCATTCCCGCAATTATAGCAAGCATTAGATCCCTTCCTGCATATTCCCGGGTGCTTCTTCCCACAAGTGTCGCAAGTGGGGTAAGTGACATTGTTACCACCATTTCCCCGGTTATTCTTCTTCTGTTGATCCTGGCCATTGAAATTTCCTTTCCTTTTATTCTTCCCAAATTGCTTGGGTCCTTGGCCAGATTTGCTTGCTTGACCCTCCGTGTTAGCTTCCTCATTTTGTCGAGGTTGATTTGTCTTGCCAGCAGCTTTTTCCTCTTTTCGGGACTTGAAGATCTGAGCTCTTGCCTCTTTGTCCCGATTTATCCAGTACTCGGCTCTAACCGCCCTGCTCACACATTCAAACACAGTCTCTGGCGGGCTGTTGCCAGTGCTGACTAGTTTCGCTATGTCTGTGCGAAACATCCTCATCATCAGCCGCACCTTCTCTTCTTCGTTTGGTACCAATTTAGGGCATAGACGGGCTAGCTGCTCGAATCTTCTTACTGCGCCCATGACTGACAGTGATCCCTGCGTGAAGTTTGTGAATTCATCCTGCTGTATTGCAAGGACTTCTCTATTGTAGTACATTGTCCGGAATTCATGGACAAAGTCCTGCCAGGTCATAGCCATCACATTCCGGCGTGCTTCAACCGTCATCCACCAGTGCCTCGCATCCTTCTTCAGCGCGAAAGAGGCACATAGTACTTTTTCTTGTTCCGTAAGCCTCATGAAATCCAGAATGACCTGAATATCAATAAGCCAATTGTCGGCAGCAATCGGATCGGTCGGTCCTTCGAACTCAGGCGCCTTCATTCGTCTGAAGCGCTCGTATAACATGTCTTCCCGAACTGCTGGTGGATTTGCCAGTATGGCAGCTGGTGCCACTGGAATTTCGGCCGGTGGAGGCGCTACTGGCTGGGCCTCTTGTTGAACATTCACATTTGGTACCGGAGGTACCACTGGCTGTGCTGGCGGCGCTGGCTGTGGCGCAGCTTGAACTTGCGGAGCTTGATTCATCCGCTCCAACTGCTCTCTAAACCTTGCCATCTCTTGCTGCTGCTCTTGCAGCTGTCGTTGTATATTCATCATTAGTGTGATCACATCCGGCTGTGGCGGATCTTCTGGTGCATCGGCAGACGTATTACCTCTCGTACGAACCATCTCTATAATCCTAATATAGGAAAAGAAATATTAACAATATTCTTTCTTCCCATAACAATCTCAACATATCATCTTATCATGCATTACATGACATCACATAAACATACGTTTCATAGCATAGCATATACATACTTTATACAGCATAACATACATACTTAACATATCATGACATCATAACATATCTTATCATAACATAAACTTATCATATATCCCGTGATTCGCACGGTTCCTTTTTATACAAAACAAGGGTACATATCATAACTAAAGTACATACTGTACAAAATACTTACTGTCATATATACAACATAATATACATATTTTTATTTTAAAAAGGACAGAGTTTCGGATGGAAGTGGCTACCACTTGCCATCCTACACAGATATACAAACAAAATAACCGAATACAAAAGATACTATATAGACGGTCCTAAACAAAAGAAATACACACTATCGACCTAATCTACTCGATGTCGTCGAGAGTGCTCACCGAGGTGTCGGAGTCTGAAAGTACAATCACCGGGTCAGGTGCATCCTCGTTGAGAAACTCGTCAGGGTCATCCCACTCCTCGTAGGCAGCCTCTTCGTCATCCATCTCGTCCTCGTCATCGCTCGAAAGAACGATGACTGGTGGATCCTGCTGCTCTGGCGGCTCAATTGGTACGACATCATCGGCATCAGAAGCCTGGGCCTCAGGTATTTGCTCAGCAGCTGGCTCAGCCTGAGCCTTCTCCTCGGCCTCTATAATGTCGTCGAAGAAACTCCCAACAGTCATCTGGTTGTTTGGCATAGGGACGAAATGCTGGATATGCTGAGGGATACCTCTCCTCATGAGCAACAATGCCTGCATCTCAGCATCGGGCATCTCTGGTGGAATGTGAGGGAGCATCATCTCTTGGAACCTCTAACAGTAGTGGTTCATCGCTTCCCCTGGATACGCGTGCCAATCCTGAAACAGTATCTGATATTGAGCCTGTCTCATATCTCTGTAGATCACTGGGTCGCGAACTGGCGCTCCGAGTCCTCTCGCGGGTAGGGGTCCATATCTGGTCATCACTACTGAACAAAAATGTGCCCACGTGCGTCTCAGCAACTGTGGCTCCCCGAGAGTAACCCACCACAATCTAACATCGCCAATCATACATCTGCTGGCGAGTGTAACCTGAAGGTGCTGCTCGATATGACATATAGCGAAGGTCTGCTTCATATCGCGTAGCCATGGCCTGACCGACATCGATCGTCGAGTGTTGTCGAAGTATGCTGGTCGTGAACGGTAGAAAGCTACCACCGCGTCTCGATCCCTCTTGACTTGCTGTGGATCCATGCTGTCGCGTCTACTCCATACAACATAATCGTAAACCATAAAACACATAAACAATACAATACATAATTAAATCTAAACTTACTTGCAATGGTGGAGGCGATGTCAGGCAATTGTAAAATCGTGTCGCGAGGAAACCGCTCTGATACCAACTCTTGTAACGCCCCACCTAGCGTAGGCCGTTACCCTTGCGTACATACATTCATTCATACATAAACTTACTTACTTACTTAGCTTAGAAAACACAGCGGATTTTTTTTTTTTTTTATAGTACACAAAGCTATGTACATAACTTAAAATACTGTTTCTTTACATAATATACTAATTATTATTTATAAAAAGTATCTTGTTTTATAATAGTGTATACCACACAAAATGCGTAGCGGCTCCATATACCACGATTTTACATTGCTTGACCCGCTACTCCCCACCGCATCATCATCAGCTGACAGGCGATTTACCTACAGCACAAACTTAAAACAATGAGCTTGAGGCCCAGTAAGTACAACTCCTAGGCCGTAAAACAAATAACAACAATAAAACATTAACACACAATAACTTAACATCACATACATACATGACATACTTACATAACATGCATACATACATAACATACATACATAACATACATACATAACATACATAACATACATACATACATACATAACATACATAACATACATACATACATAACATACATACATACATACATAACATACATAACATACATACATACATACATAACATACATATAACACTTAGCATGCATAGGTTATTTTATGCTTCATTATATTTCTTTATATTTTATGGGCCCTTAGTCTACGTGTTCGAATCCGGCGCGCGACTAATGAATTGTCTGGGGCGGCCAAACCAAATCCAGATCAATCCCCAGTCCGACCCGACCTGATGTGGGTGGATCGACACGGTCCTTATTTTCTTACTCAATCTTGTTTACGTGTGAACATACACTTAGATGTCATCTTTCTACTTAGCTTCTTGCTTATCCTTACTTAGCATTTTTCATGTTGCATTCATGAATACATAGCACATCACACAAGGCACATCATCGAGTCTAATAGTCTAATCCTATTAGCTTGTGCTGTAGACGGTGTTGTACTTACCGTATATACTTAGTTGTTACGCAGATCCTTGTCCAGCCTCCGCTGCAGAACTCCTCCTGCTCGATTGAAAGTCGTACGTCAGACTTCAAGTCCATCTCTATTATATGTTGATACTAACCAACATTCATGCGGGTTTTCGGCTATATGTCCCCCCTAACGTAAAGCCTCTTATAACCCATGGGGTTATTTTGAAAAAAAATCGTTTTGTATGCTGAGCCCATTTAAAAAAACATCGGGTTAGGTCGAACACCTACCCTTGGGCTCGTATAACACTGGTTTTCTTGTTGGTCAACCGAAGTCAACCTTTTAGGGAGCTAAAGTCAACCCTGTCGGGTCAACTCTGGGCTTTGGGGCGAAGCCCGGTAACTCGGGGGCTGAGTCCCGGCTACCATACGTTCTACATTTTTCTTTCAAAACTTAACTTAAAAATCTCTTGTCTTTGAAAGCTTGATCTTAAAAACCTTTTCATAAAAGACTTAGCTTAAAACTTATCTTTCTTAACTTGTCTTCCTAAAACTTTCGTGAATCCTGGCCTAATTTTTCATAAAATGGTAAGGGGTCGGAAACTGCTTTTGGGACAGTTTCCGTGCTTAAAACAACATGTTATGTCCGAAAATAAATTTTCCTAAGTTGGTTCTACAAAATTCGGGTACAGGATTATGTTGAACCCTGCACCGTTTTCAGATTTTAGGTTGTGGTTAAAAATCCGTTTTGAGTTTGAAAAAGCTTTCTTCATGAAAGTTCTAGCCCTCAAGGAGTTCTAAAACTTTCGTGTTTTACACATTTTCTAATTCCTTACCGTTTGGTGTCAGTTTTAAATCAAAACTGAACTTAACACAAAAACTGGGTCTTTGAACCCGCCTACGGTTTTTCGTGTAAAAATAGGCCTTTGGAGCCTTATTTTGGCAAAGTGCCCGCGTTACCCCCTAGTAAACACCCTAGTCTACAACTTTCATGTTTTACGTTTTGGCCAATTCGGCCTCTATCTCCAAACTGGGACGTTTTACCGAGGCTGTCTCCAGGGAACCCGAGAGACAGTTTCGGTTTTTAGGTTCATTGATTACGGCCTAAGACGATGGTTCTAGCTCGACCGCCCACTGCGGGAGTTAGGTTCAATTCATGCAGCGTGTCTAGCGTTCTCTCACGGCTAACTAAGCCAACTCACGTGCTCGTACAACCCGTCAAACCGAGCCTAAATTGCCTAGGGTTGCACGGTTCCACTAACCAAACATGCAACATAAAAACTTCTAGCAACCTAGCATCATAAATCCGAACCAATCAAGCATCAAAAATCTGACCTAAATGGGGACATAAAGCCTCAATCAACCCTAGCATGCTTTCTAGCACAATTAAGCATAAAACCGAGCACACACACACATGCACAAACCAAGCCAAACACTCGGCTAGGCTCACCAAACCACACACGGCAACCAAGCATCATAGGGCAGAAAATAAACCTCACATGGGCTTAAGCCCTTACAACTTTTTGGCTGAAACAAATACACATAATCAAAGCTTTAAAAACCAATTAAAAGCTTGAGAAAACGTTTTAGAAATTTACCTCAAGTGGGTGGATTTTCGGCCCTAGGGTTTGGCTAACCCGAAGTTGGCTCCTAGCTCCCCCTTGGTTCCCTAGACTCGGCTGCTGCTCCTATGTGCGCCCAACACCAAAATTTTGGTTCCCTTGGCTGCTGCTCACTTCCCTCGGACACACAAGAAGGAATGGCCCAAGTTGGAGAAAATTTTCTCTCTTCCCTTGCACAAACCCGTGGCTTGCTTGGAGCAAAATTTGAGCTCCAAAAGTTCACTCAAACTCACCCAAAATCTCTCCTAAGGCTCGGCTAGCTAACCCAAAGCTTAGCCCCAAAATTTTCCTTGAAAATTTGGTCTCTCACTCGGTCTCTCCCCTGCACCACTCACGGCAAAGCTGCTCACAAAGGGCTGCAAAAATTTTTCTTCCTCTTCCTCTCGGTTTCTAGCCTACCCGAAGATGTATTGGAGTGGTTTGGGCTCAAAAATTTCTGAACTCTCTTCCTCCCTCTCTCTCGGCTTCTTGTGTGCAGAAAAATGGCAAGGGGTTCACTAGGATTTGTGAATAAAATGAATAGAAAGGTGAGCTATTTATAGAGCTCTTGGAAACTTCAAGAACAAGATTTCTTTGTTCTTACTTCTTGGGTTGCCGACCAAGCAAGGGAAAAAATGGAGAACAACCCATTATGAGTTGTCATGGGACACATGTCTTCAAGAGATTGGGCCACCACACCAATTGGATAAGAACAAAGAGTTATCTAGACTTTTCTTGAACCAAAGCTTGGGTTTTTGACTGAAAATCTTGAAATGTCGAGTTCAAAAATTTAAATTCCAATACTGTAAATATTATTTTACAGTTTTTGGATTTTTGACGTGCCGTCGGAAAATCGGGTCGAAAAATCTTTTTCTCGTTTTCTCAAACCCTTTTTGCTCTATAAACTCAGAAAAATCGCCGGATTTGAAAAGCGAATAACCGAAGTCTCATTTTCATTATCTGCTAATAAAAATGAGTTTCGGCAATCTTTTTCGTGAAAAACTGATCTTAAAATTCATAATTCTTAATTTCGACCATTTTGGTCAAACGTTGACTTTTCGGGTCAACGGTTGACTTTTCGGTCAAAATTTTGACTTTTCATAAAATGATCAGTTTTCACTCATTATCGTCCGAAAAATCAGTTTTAAGCCTTTTTGAGCTATAAAAACTCACAAAACACACCTGAAAGTTCTGGACTGAACTCTACTCATAAAATCACATAACCACACATGTATTAATTATCTACGAGAATTAGCAACATGGAAACCAAATATTACAGTCATGCAGTATGTCCATGCATGTTAAGTATTCAGTACGTTTCATGTTAGGATAAGCAGTATGTTCATGTTATGTACATGTTATGCAGTATGTTTATGTCATGCATGTAGTATGTTTTATGTTAAATTTTGTGACATCACGAAGCATGTCCACTAAAAATAAGTCACACGGTAAGCAAGAGATAAGTTAAATAGGACATGTTGTGTTGTACTGACTTTGCCTCCGTGGTAAGTTAAAACGGCATATTCCATGTTTTGACTTGATATGGAAGGACTGCCTCCACTACTCTATGTTAAACTGTGTGTTTTATGGTTTAAGTTGGTTTGGTCGGACTACCTTCAATCACTACATGGTTACATACCGAAGTACATACACACATGTTATAGGAGCAAGATAAGATCAATAGAAAGACCATAAAAGATTTTAATAATAAATCATAATTGGTTCACGTTTTTGTGCATTAGTTGCATGCGGATAGGACGTTGTGCTTACTGAGCTTTTTAGCTCATTGCTTACGTTCATGCTGTAGGTAAGTTTCCTACCGGCACTTCCTGATACAAGCTGTGGAGAGATGGCGCAACAGAATGTGAAACGTGGGTATGGACTACTACGGGGTTTCCGAAGTGCGTTTAAATGAAAATGTGTTTTCATTACGTTTTCAGCATGTATGTATGACTCAGTTTATGTATGTATGGAGCTTTCCGCTCAGGTGAAGGCTCAGTACTCGAGTGAGTACATTTTAAGAAGATAAAGTTTATAAAAGAAAAGCAGTTTTAAGTTATGCTTTAATCGAGTTTAAAGTTTTATAATTTCCGCAATAAAGGTTTTCTATTAATGATTTTTAGAAGAAAAAAAAAATTACTCTAAAATTTGGGTAACTTTATTTTTCAATCAAGCAAGTAAGTAAGTAATTGTCACGAACCGAACCCAACCCCAGGTTCGCGTGGTCAGACACCGCGTGGGCTTGGTGGTGATAAGTCGGGGCGTGACAAGAGGTGGTATCAGAGCAAAGGGTTTTCGTATTAGAGCGAAAAGTTTTTCTGCCATCCCATTTCACAATTCTGCTGCCAGCGCCATAGCATTGTAAGTTGTTTTCTTACTCTGTGTAGTTGTAAGATTAGCATGAAGACATGTACCTGGTTTTAAACCCAGGTTAGATTTATTAGGATCGAAAGGAGCAGCAAGGCTTCGTCGGCATTCCAAGGAATGGAGGAGCAGCTGCGCATCTTCGACAACACCCAGAGCAGTAGTTTCACAGAATGGAGAGTTTTCTCCGATTACGCGCTACAAGGACGCATTTTCCAGTCACGTTATGTTGCCAGTCAACGACCAGACGAGGTGACTCCTCAAATCAGTCAGATCAAGATATGTAGCAGTTGATATGCTTACCCAGAGGATTTCACGGATCAGTACTGTCAACGGATCAGAGTTGCGCAGCAAGAGCGTGGTAGAAATGCTATTTTTATGATATGATATAAAGAGATTGCGAGAAATCTCCAGTAAGATATGTTAAGATAAGGAAGAGTATAAGTGATAGAGGTAGAAGCTAGAAATTGGTTTGTCGTGGGAACGACGGAACCAAATTTCGTAGAAGTCTATCTTGCAACTGTTATGCCTAAGTTGCAAAGATAAGTATTAGAATAGCAATAAGAGATAAGATTGATTCCCGGTTAAGGGGGATAATGAGATTATAAGGAGTATAGATATTCCTAAGAATTAAGATTATGCCTTTGTGTTATGAGGGAAAAGGTTGAAGCGATCAGAAAAGCTTCTTTTATCCAAGTAGTAGTTGGATATGTTAGTAGACCTTCCAACGCATCACTCGAACGATATAACGAATTTTTTTCCAAAATAAACTTTGAAAAGTTTCAAAGACAGTATTTTTAGCAGAAATGCTCAGACTATGATCTTATGTTAATGGAACCCCTTCACGATTAGAAAGACGACCAAATCCTTGAGGAAGAAATTCCAAGATAGGGGTTGTCACACGTATGAAGTTCCGAGTTAGGAAACTGATTACGAAAGGTCGTAAACCTTGAGGATAAGTCCAAGAAAGGGGGACCTTTATGTAGAGTAAAAGGGTTCTAGTAGCATAGGATCAAGTTTCAAGAGAGAAACTATATTCCAGAAAGAGTATTAAAGTATGATACGATATGTTTTCTAAGAGTGGAAACGATTTTTCAGCAAGTTTTTCAAGCAAGAACAAGCAGTATGAGTTATGTTTTCAAAGTGTGACGAGTTATTTGATATACTTGTTCAACTTTTTATGTAAACCGTTCCTGTGATGCAGTAGGAAAGGACAGTATGTTAGTATGACAGTATGCAGTAAGATAAGTATGATCAATATGATAAGTAAGCAAGTACAGCAGTATGTAAGCATGTATGTTAAGCATGATAGTATGTAAGCAAGTATGAAGCCAGTAAGTATGATAAGTATGATAAGCATGAAGATATGAAAGTAAGATTATGGTTCAGTATAAGAGATACAAACCCATTAAATGTTAAAATGGGAACATGAACGAACCATTATAGATTTTCTGGTGTATTTTTGAAGAAAAGTCACCTAGAAGTATCAGAATTTTCGAGTACAAAAATTTTATAAGGAGGGTAGAATGTGATACCTAGAATTTCATGTTGCCATTTTTCCTCTTTTAAAGGAATTATGAGCTTATGTGACATGTTTACGGGAAAAAAAAAAAAATCAGTTAAGAGTTTTTCACACGTTTTACGAAGTCTTATGGCTCAATAAGACTCATAACAGATTTTTAAGGTTAGAAAACGCCCTTTCAAGTCGAAAAGGACGAATTAGGACGAAATTCCGAAAAAGTCAAAGTTTGACCGAAAAAGTCAACTTTGACCAAGAAAGTCAAAGTTTAACCAAAAATGGTCAACGGTTGACTCGTCAATGAAAAATGATGCAGTATGAGAAAATACTGTAAAATATGTCAGTATAGGCGAGATAGCCCAAGTAGACAGTAGAAACACCCTAGAAATCAAGCATCCCTAGCATTAGTTAAGGTCAAGAATGACATTTTTAGTCAAGAAGTCACCCAAAAGGACCAGTCAAAGTCAAAGGGCAAAAATGTCAAAATTTTCACTTTTGGGGCAAAAGTGTAAATTTTGGAAAATATGTGAAGTAAGTTAAGTGACGTCGTTAGATGATGTCAACACGAGGCAATGACTTGCCTAACAAGCAGAAATAAGGACCGGCCACTTTTGGGGGTGAAATTGAAAGGATTTTTGTCTTTCAGGGCAAAAATGTAATTTTAGAAAATATGTGATTCAAGTATGAGACAATCACATAAAATCATGAAAAGAATGATATTTGCTTGAAAAGCAAGCATTATGGCCAATTATGAAGTTTAAGGGCATAAATGCAAAAATTTTCACTTTTGGGGCAAAAGTGTAAATTTTAGAAATTTGACGATATGAGCATATGAGGTTACCAAGATGATGATATCATAAAATAAGATGAGTGTGTTGATTTATAGGACAATCGGACACCTAGAGGGCATTTTTGCAAGAATTTCCATTTTTGGGGGCAAAAATGTAATTTTAGAAAAATGTGAGGTAAGCGATGATGTAAGCAAGTGACATCAGCCATGACATCAGCAAAACCAGCTGTAAATGAGCTGAAGACAGCCGGCCACCTTGGGGGAGAAAGTAAGAAAAGTTGAAACTTTTGGGGTCAAAATCCAATTTTGAAATGTTTCAAAATTGCCTATAAATAGACCCATTTGGAGCTGAAAAAAATTAGAGAAAGGCAGCTAAACTCTGGCCAAAAATCTGCAGAAAAAGGCCGTGAGCCATGAGGGAGAGAAAGAGCAAGAAAAGTTGGAAAAATTTTATGTGAGATGCATATGGTGTGCACGGGTTTGGTGCATGAAAAACCAAGCCAAAATCTGGAAATTTTTCTCCAGAAATCAGGCAGCAGCCGTGAGGAAGAGAGGAGAGAAAGTGAGAAAATTTTCAGTCCAAACCATGGAGTGTGCCGAGCATGGAGAAGAGAAACCGACCATAGAGCCAAGGAGGATTTTTGGTGCTTGGTGGGTGGCTCTTTCGGCCAAGAAGGAGCAGAAAATTGGTGGGTCTTAGGGGCAGCCAAGAGGCTCGGCTTTGGCTGAGAGAAATCACAAAAGATGGTGCAAATTTTTGGTGCAATTTGGGAGCCAAAACCGTGTGCAAATGCTGTTGGGATCTATAGGTGCCCTAAGGATATAAAATCTTAGGGATTTTCTGTAAATATGACATTTTAATATTAATAAGAGGAAATTATTCATGTTTAATAAGTTGTGTCCTATTTACTTTCATTTGTTGATTGTATAATTATTTTGAGCAAACATAAAATACTCCTAGGCTGTTGGAAATATATTGAATTACCATATGTATACGGGGTATGCATAGAAGACGTGGTAATTTGATAACAGTCTAAATAAATAGTCCGCAATCAACGGAATAAGATTTGGGGATCTTATTCATGATAAGATTGTAAAGGTTGTCTACTTCCTTGGAGGGATGGTTTGTCTTGACCATCGGATAGGTTCCGAGTAGAAACTTTAATGTATACCAGTATTGAGGTATGACATTGGACTGGACCTAAAGTGTTAATTGATTCGGTTTAATAATTCCGTTTATAAGAATCAATGATACTTTGATTATCATCCTGCATTAATCTTAATCCTGAAATGATTACTTGAGTTCGCATCCATGACTTATGTACTTTGATGCACTAAAGGTGAGACACTGTTAATTCATGGTCAACATACTTGTGTTTTGGGTGCATGACTTATGGATGGAGAAATCAAGATTCATAGATACGGAATCCATAGCTATCTTAATGATAGTAAATGTTATCTACTTAAAGGTATTATTCGGGGATTGAAAGATAGAATAACAAGATCTTGGCCATCGGTTTACTTTGTGTTATCTGGTGGTTTTCCAATTGTATGGTTTTACAATTGGTGGTTCTTTCAATGGAGAATAATTGAACTTTAAGTTAAAATGATTGAAAAGGTAAAACGGAAAAAGTCCTTAATTCAATCATGGATAACATATGGGGATTAAGCAAGCGATGAATAAATCATGGAAGAAGCACTACGTGAGAGAGCTTTCGTAATACGGTATGTAAACAGGAGTTCAGCTTCAAACTTTTAGTGGAATAGTTTTGAAGTTGATAATTGATGGATAATTAATCTGGGATTAATTTTTCACAATTATAGGAGCCTCTTTACATATTTCCATCGGGTCCCTCTATTAGCTCATATAGTTCCACGAAGCGTCTCGGGATTTGTTCCTAATGAGATCGGTAAATTGTAAATGGAATTTTGTAATGTCTATTAAGACATGGTACTCTCTAACATGCAATCCAGAAAGGATTGGACATGTGAAATTTGTAGACAAATGATTTGTCAACATGTGATTGGTTAATTTGAATTTTGAAAATAAGATTTTATTTGAATTTTGGAAAACAAAATTTTTCTCTCCTAATTAAAAGTGGTGCACGTTTTTTTAATTGTATGGAGGGAAGAAAATTTTGTTTCAAAATTATTTAAATATATTCCTAACATTTAATTATTAATTGGTTTAAATAATGGAGATTATTTCATGAATTTTTCTTTCCTAATTAAAGAGGTGCATGGTTTTTGTGAGGAAAGAAAACTTGAAATATTTCATTAATTTAAATTAATTAATATGGATAATGTTTATGGAAAATATTTATTCAAATATGTGAATCCTATTTAAATTCGAAAAGGTTTAAAAGAAGTTTGAATCTAGATAGGACTAGGATCTTTTAACTAGTCTAGATTCTTGATTTAAAATTTAAACCACCAATCAAGATTTCTCTCACTTTGTGGCCGAATTTTAAAGGGGATTTCCTCTTGAAATTTGTTTTTAGGTTCAATGAATCTAGCCCTAAAGTTGTATGATCTTTTGGTTCAAGATTTATCCGGAAAATAATTATTAATTATTTTTCAAGTAGGAGATAAATTTTGAAAAGGGTTGTAATACTATATAAAGGCTAGGAGTTCTTGAAAAACCAATTTTTGATAATTTTAAAGAAAAAAAAAACGTTTTTTTTAATTAAAAAAAAAATTTTTTTTTTCTTCCACATCAAAAATTCGGCTTTCTTGTGAGAGAGAAAAAGAAAGAAAATTCCATTGAATCAAAACTGCGAGAAAGGTTAAACCGAGTGATTATTTTCATAGGAGGTTAACCGGTTTCTGTTTTGTAGTTTTGAAGAAAGAAGTTAGATCAAATTCTCAACGAGGATCATCGGAATTGAGAAGGAGGGATCTAGACTTCGGAAAGAAATACCGGTCGCTTGGATTCATAGAACGTGTGCCCACACACACTTTGAGACGTGGAACTCGAGAATAGTAGAGAAGACACGTTGGTCAAACGCTCTAGCAATTCCGGAATCCAAGAAATAAGGTACGCTTGATCATGAATTAATTTATTGTTATATGCATCATGAGCTTCTTTTCCGGAAACGGCATAAAATTTTTAAAACTTCCGCTGCGCCGTAACTCCAATACCGGATCCAATTTTTCCAACAACTGGTATCAGAGCCAACTCATGATCATGCATATAATATAAATTATTTGATTAAATAAATTTCTCTCCATGCATTAATGAAATATTTTAGAGAGTTGGCACTCTAGGTTTTATTTTGAGTATGTTAAATATATTATGAATGGGTGTATGGATGAATGCTTTATATTATTTTGATAATATATTATGCTTGTTCAATTTTGCCGGTCATGATTCCATAGAGGTTAGAATTTGTATCTAGGTTTTTCAAGTGTAATAGATGCGGTCTATAATCACCGCTAGGTCGTTCTTTCAATTCCTAGAAATTTTGTAAGCCGGAAACGGCATAGGAATTTTTTTGTAAAATTCGGGCTACAATGGATTCAAGGAGATTGAAGATGAACGAAGGTATGGAAATTTTCAAAGGACGTGATTTTTTTATTTTTGGAAATTTTTTTTAATTAAAAAAAATTTTTTTTTTTTGTATTAAAAAAAAAATCACAAGAATCTTTTGAAAATTTAATTTCCAATGATATGTGATTTTGATAATTTGGAAATCAAAATTGAAAATTTAAATTTAAATTTAATGGATATTATTATGAATTTTAAAATTTTGTGATTTAAATTTGAAATTTGGAAATTTCAAAATTTAAATTTTAAAATTTAATAAACCGGATTTTTAATTTAAATTTTGATATTTTGTAATTTTGATTAAAATTAAAAATCACATATAATCTTTTTTGAAATTTAAATTTAATTTTAAATTTAAAAAGATGTGACATTGGAGAAGGAAGACATATTGAAGAAGGATACACGGCATGGATCTACAAATGAAGGCCGATATATGTTTCGGTTAATTTTGTAAATTTTGCAATTTTCTTTTCTCTAGGATGGAATCATGATCCACGGCTATTTACATATTTTGCAAACCATGGATGATGACTTGCTATATGAATATGTAATACTATTTCATGATGTATTGATAACATGCCATATAGACTAGGGAGTGCCACTCAATAAATATTGTTTATGCATAAAAAAAACAAAAACCCTAATTTAAAAGATTGAGTGGGAGAAGGTTTTACACACTAAGACCTACGGCCTCCATCGTTGGTCCAATAGTTACGCATGGTAGTGCCTACTACTCGGTTTCGATCCGAGAATTCCCTTCGGATAGGTATCTTACCTAGAGCGCACACTGATTTGGATTTCCGAAAGGATAACAATTTTGGGCATATTTTATGTTTAGATCACCCCTCGGTGGCGGATGTAAAATATGGATTCAAAATTGGAAACGATGGTTACACACTCATACTACTTTATTTATTAACCCTCCCTCGAGGCTCTGTTATGTAAATTAGTGGCCAAATAAACGATAGTTAATATATATTTAATGGAGTTTGTTCCATGGATGAATATGTATTAATCGGAAGGGATCCGTGTTCTTGGCTAGTTATTCTATGACTACCCCTCGGTAGCTTAGAAAGCGGTAGCTAGGAATTGTCGTTGTAAGGTATGTGTTTTAAGGGTTTTACACATGAACATTTAGATTGCATATAGATCTTTTTGTTTCATTACAAAATCATATTTTATAAACTGATAGGATGTTTGCTCATACTTATTACATGTTTTCTTATTATAGATCAAAATGTCAAGCCCTTTATCTGTGATACTTACGCAAAACAAATTAACGGGCGAGAATTTTAATGACTGGAAAAGGAACTTGCTAATCGTCCTAAACTTTGAGAAACACAGTTTTGTCCTAACCCAACCTCGACCACCTACGCCTACGATCGATGCTCCTGATAGGGATTTTGTAGCGCTTGAGCGCTGGGACAATTCCAACCTTAGTGCCATGTGCTATATTCGGGCGAGCATGTCTAACGTGCTCCAGAAACAGCATGAGGAACATCAAACTGCTAGGCAGATCATGGATAACCTGGAGGAAATGTTTGGTGAACAAACTATCCAGGCTAAGACCGATGCTATCAAAGGTCTCATGAACTGCAGGCAGAAGGTTGGAACTCCCATCAAGGAGCACATGATGACAGTCATGGCTTATTTGTCTGAAGCTCAGGCAAATGGGGCTGAGATCGATGCTGCAACTCAACTGGTTATGGTTTTTCAAACCTTATCCAAGGATTTCGATTTGTTTCAGGCATCCTACAACCTTAACCGGAAGGAGGTGTCTTTAACGGAATTGATGAAAGAGTTGCAAGCCTTTGAGAACATTTTTAAGGGTTCTGGATCTAAGGCTGAGGCAAATTTGGCTGAACCTAGTTCGTCTGTTCCTAATCCCAAAAGGAAAAAGGAAAAAGGGAAGAACAAGGGGAATAAGCCTGCGGTGAATGCACTTGCTTCTAAGAAGTCTACCAAGACTAAGAAGCAAAAGGTGGACCCCAAAAAGGTTAAGTGCTTTCACTGTGGGAAGAAAGGACATTTCAAGAAGGATTGCCGAGATTTCCTGGCTTTGCAAAAGCAGAAAGGTAATTTCAATGTCCTGTATCTTGAGGGTTGTTTAGTGGAAGAATCTAAGGACAATTGGGTTATAGATTCTGGAGCTACTAACCATGTTTGTATTTCTCTACAGGGGTTCAAGGTAACGAGAAGTCTGCATGAGGAGGACTTTACGTTAAGAACCGGCGATGGGACGTTGGTGCGAGCTGAAGCAGTGGGAGAAGTGCATCTTTATTTTGATGAATTTAGGTTTATTGTTTTGAGACATTGTTTTTATGTTCCTAATTTTAAGAGGAACCTAATTTCGGTAGCTTGTTTAATTAAAGATTCTTATTCAGTTTCTTTTAATAATAAAGTTGTTATTAGGAAAAACAATTCTCTTATCTGTAATGGATGGATGCATGGAAATCTTTATTTTATCAAACCTAAGATGCACTCACTGCTTGATACAGAATTGGAAAAGAACTCTAAAAGACATAAGTCTTCTCACTCTAACAAATCATATCTTTGGCATTTACGACTTGGTCACATAAGCCTTAACAGAATTCAAAGGATGGTAAAAGATGAATGCCTCGACTTGTACGAGGTTGAACCTTGGCCACAATGCGAATCCTGTTTGGAGGGCAAGATGACTAAACGGCACTTTGCTGCCAAGGATGGTCGTGCCGAGAAACTTTTAGAACTTGTGCATTCAGATGTTTGTGGTCCCATGAACATAGAAGCACGTGGTGGGTATGAGTATTATATCACTTTTATTGATGATTACTCAAGGTATGGATATGTCTATTTAATGACCCGCAACAGCGAAGCCTTTGACAAGTTCAAAGAGTTTCGGGCTGAAGCGGAGAAACAATTAGGCAAGTCCATTAAGACACTTCGATCGGATCGAGGTGGGGAATACCTATCGGATGAGTTCTTAGGATATTTGATAGAGAATGGGATACAATCCCAGTTGACTGCACCTGGTACTCCTCAACAGAATGGTGTAGCTGAGAGAAGGAATAGGACCCTATTGGATATGGTCCGGTCTATGATGAGTTATTCCACTTTACCTTTATCATTTTGGGGGCACGCCATACAAACTGCATGCTATCTTCTGGATAACGTTCCCTCCAAATCGGTTCCTAAAACTCCTTATGAGTTATGGACGAGTAGGAAACCTAATTTGAATCATATTCGAATTTGGGGTTGTCCGGCACACGTCCTGGATAAGGAAGCGAAGAAATTGGAGTCACGATCAGAAGTGTGCTTGTTTGTTGGCTATCCAAAAGGGACAAAAGGTGGTCTGTTCTATAATCCAAAGCAAAATAAAGTCTTTGTTTCAACACATGCAACATTCCTTGAGGAAAGTTACATGGAAGACTTTAAACCTCGTAGCAAAGTAGTGCTTGAGGAGATGACTTCGGGTTTGGATGTTCCTAAAGTCACAGAAAACCCTGCGGAAAAATCACTAAAGAATCAACAACCACAGGAGCTTCGTCGTAGTGGGAGGATTATCAGGGAACCTGAAAGGTACATGTTCAGTGGTGAAGTTTATGAAGCAGAATCCATAGAACATATTGATGATCCGGCTACATACAAGGAAGCTATGGAGGATGTTGATTCTAGTCTTTGGCAAAAGGCTATGAACGCCGAGATGGAATCTATGGATTCCAACGGAGTCTGGAAACTTGTAGACTTACCCCAAGGCATAAAACCGATTGGGTGTAAGTGGGTATACAAGAGGAAGAGAGGTGTGGATGGGAAAGTGGAAACTTTCAAGGCAAGACTTGTAGCGAAGGGCTATACGCAGAAAGAAGGAATCGACTATGAAGAAACCTTCTCGCCTGTAGCAATGCTTAAGTCAATCCGCATTCTTTTATCCATTGCGGCTGCTCTCGATTATGAGATCTGGCAAATGGATGTCAAGACAGCTTTCTTAAATGGCTCTCTTGAGGAAGATATCTATATGATACAACCAGACGGATTCAAGGCAAAAGGCCAAGAAGACAAAGTATGCAAGTTGCTTAAATCCATTTATGGATTAAAGCAAGCATCTCGTTCTTGGAATATTAGGTTTGATCAAGCGATCAAAACTTATGGATTCAAACAAAACATTGATGAACCATGTGTTTATAAATGTATCAAGAACGAGAAAGTGGTGTTCCTTGTACTCTATGTGGATGATATATTGCTTATTGGAAACGATGTGGCAATACTATCATCTGTCAAAGTTTGGTTAGCCAAACAGTTTGACATGAAGGACTTAGGAGAAGCTAGTTATGTTCTTGGTATTCAACTCTTTAGAGATAGAAAGAACAAAACGATAGCACTCTCCCAAGCTTTATACATTGATAAAGTACTTGAGAGGTTTTCTATGAAGGATTCCAAGAAAGGGGCTCAACCTTTCAGGATTGGAATCAAACTTTCTAAAGATGACTGTCCCAAGACATCGGAAGAAAGGGAGCGTATGAAAAATGTACCTTATGCATCAGCAGTAGGTAGTCTTATGTACGCTATGTTATGCACTAGGCCTGACATTTGTTTTGCGGTTGGTATGGTAAGTCGATATCAGTCGAATCCGGGACCGAACCATTGGGCTGCGGTCAAGCATATACTCAAGTATCTACGGAGAACGAGGGATTATATGCTAGTGTATTCCGGTCAGGACCTTGTTCCTATAGGATATACTGATTCTGATTTTCAATCAGATCAGGATTCAAGGAAATCGACTTCAGGATCTGTCTTCACCCTTGGAGGTGGTGCCGTTGTGTGGAGGAGTGTTAAGCAATCTTGTATTGCTGACTCGACCATGGAAGCCGAGTATGTGGCAGCCAGTGAGGCATCAAAGGAAGCGGTTTGGCTCCGCAGGTTCCTTAGTGACCTTGAGGTCGTTCCTGGTATGGATAAAGCTATGGTGCTCTACTGTGACAACAGTGCAGCAGTAGCTAATACCAAGGATCCTAGGCATCATAAGAGGAGTAAGCACATTGACAGAAAATATCACATTATCAGAGGCTTTGTTGAGAGTGGAAATGTGACGGTTTGCAAAATCGCATCGGAGGACAATCTTGCTGACCCGTTTACGAAGACTTTGGTGGCCAGAAGATTCGAAGAACACGTCGATGGCATGGGGATGCGTAATATGTCACATTTACTCGCTTAGGGCAAGTGGGAGATTGTTGGGATCTATAGGTGCCCTAAGGATAGAAAATCTTAGGGATTTTCTGTAAATATGACATTTTAATATTAATAAGAGGAAATTATTCATGTTTAATAAGTTGTGTCCTATTTACTTTCATTTGTTGATTGTATAATTATTTTGAGCAAACATAAAATACTCCTAGGCTGTTGGAATATATCGAATTACCATATGTATACGGGGTATGCATAGAAGACGTGGTAATTTGATAACAGTCTAAATAAATAGTCCGCAATCAACGGAATAAGATTTGGGGATCTTATTCATGATAAGATTGTAAAGGTTTCTACTTCCTTGGAGGGATGGTTTGTCTTGACCATCGGATAGGTTCCGAGTAGAAACTTTAATGTATACCAGTATTGAGGTATGACATTGGACTGGACCTAAAGTGTTAATTGATTCGGTTTAATAATTCCGTTTATAAGAATCAATGATACTTTGATTATCATCCTGCATTAATCTTAATCCTGAAATGATTACTTGAGTTCGCATCCATGACTTATGTACTTTGATGCACTAAAGGTGAGACACTGTTAATTCATGGTCAACATACTTGTGTTTTGGGTGCATGACTTATGGATGGAGAAATCAAGATTCATAGATACGGAATCCATAGCTATCTTAATGATAGTAAATGTTATCTACTTAAAGGTATTATTCGGGGATTGAAAGATAGAATAACAAGATCTTGGCCATCGGTTTACTTTGTGTTCTCTGGTGGTTTTCCAATTGTATGGTTTTACAATTGGTGGTTCTTTCAATGGAGAATAATTGAACTTTAAGTTAAAATGATTGAAAAGGTAAAACGGAAAAAGTCCTTAATTCAATCATGGATAACATATGGGGATTAAGCAAGCGATGAATAAATCATGGAAGAAGCACTACGTGAGAGAGCTTTCGTAATACGGTATGTAAACAGGAGTTCAGCTTCAAACTTTTAGTGGAATAGTTTTGAAGTTGATAATTGATGGATAATTAATCTGGGATTAATTTTTCACAATTATAGGAGCTCTTTACATATTTCCATCGGGTCCCTCTATTAGCTCATATAGTTCCACGAAGCGTCTCGGGATTTGTTCCTAATGAGATCGGTAAATTGTAAATGGAATTTTGTAATGTCTATTAAGACATGGTACTCTCTAACATGCAATCCAGAAAGGATTGGACATGTGAAATTTGTAGACAAATGATTTGTCAACATGTGATTGGTTAATTTGAATTTTGAAAATAAGATTGTATTTGAATTTTGGAAAACAAAATTTTTCTCTCCTAATTAAAAGTGGTGCACGTTTTTTAATTGTATGGAGGGAAGAAAATTTTGTTTCAAAATTATTTAAATATATTCCTAACATTTAATTATTAATTGGTTTAAATAATGGAGATTATTTCATGAATTTTTCTTTCCTAATTAAAGAGGTGCATGGTTTTTGTGAGGAAAGAAAATTTGAAATATTTCATTAATTTAAATTAATTAATATGGATAATGTTTATGGAAAATATTTATTCAAATATGTGAATCCTATTTAAATTCGAAAAGGTTTAAAAGAAGTTTGAATCTAGATAGGACTAGGATCTTTTAACTAGTCTAGATTCTTGATTTAAAATTTAAACCACCAATCAAGATTTCTCTCACTTTGTGGCCGAATTTTAAAGGGGATTTCCTCTTGAAATTTGTTTTTAGGTTCAATGAATCTAGCCCTAAAGTTGTATGATCTTTTGGTTCAAGATTTATCCGGAAATAATTATTAATTATTTTTCAAGTAGGAGATAAATTTTGAAAAGGATTGTAATACTATATAAAGGCTAGGAGTTCTTGAAAAACCAATTTTTGATAATTTTAAAGAAAAAAAACATTTTTTTTAATTAAAAAAAAAAATTTTTTTTTCTTCCACATCAAAAATTCGGCTTTCTTGTGAGAGAGAAAAAGAAAGAAAATTCCATTGAATCAAAACTGCGAGAAAGGTTAAACCGAGTGATTATTTTCATAGGAGGTTAACCGGTTTCTGTTTTGTAGTTTTGAAGAAAGAAGTTGGATCAAATTCTCAACGAGGATCATCGGAATTGAGAAGGAGGGATCTAGACTTCGGAAAGAAATACTGGTCGCTTGGATTCATAGAACGTGTGCCCACACACACTTTGAGACGTGGAACTCGAGAATAGTAGAGAAGACACGTTGGTCAAACGCTCTAGCAATTCCGGAATCCAAGAAATAAGGTACGCTTGATCATGAATTAATTTATTGTTATATGCATCATGAGCTTCTTTTCCGGAAACGGCATAAAATTTTTAAAACTTCCGCTGCGCCGTAACTCCAATACCGGATCCAATTTTTCAACAAATGCAGCCAAC